>JAVTVY010042773.1:0-19228 GCA_036873755.1 Hanleya hanleyi | reverse complement strand
CCCCAATGAAAGTAACTGAAGTGCCTTGAAATGAGTCGAAAATTAGTAAATCTCAAAATTTTCTTCCTCCATGGGTTCAAATATATCGCGACTGGTTTTATTATGCAGTTTTATGCAAAGTGCCAACTTATCTCAAGTGTTTATTCTGATTTATTGTTAACTCCAACACAGTCTTTGTGAATTATCAGTTTATGATATCTGCCTATCTTTTTTTGATAAAAAAAACGTCAAGTTAGCGCTGGAAATTGCCGCATTTGTCGCCCACAAATTCAAACAATTATGCTTGGCATTGAGGTGTTAGAATTTGACTTTGCCTTGAGAGGACTTAAGTTGGATGATGATGTTGTCTTATATGCCTTCCAAAAAGGGTATATTACAGGATGGCGGATTCTGTCATTCTGTCCATCCGTTTTTACCCCTCGGCCAATTTTGGCCATTGGGTATTGTCGTCTGTCCGTACATCCGTACGTATCAGTACGTGAGCGAGATAGCCGGAAAACAGTTCCACTGAAGAATTCCAAATTTGGTATGCTTATTTACCTAGTCAAGGACCAGAAGCCTATTGAATTGGGACCTGATTGGGTGGAAATCTTGGCGGCCATCATCGATACATCAAGCAACATCAAACCGGCTTTTTTGATTAGCTGGAAATCCTGGAGGCCATCTTTAATTTATGCGAAATCGATAATGATACATATCTCTGTTACCATTCACTTGTATTATATGAAAGTTGGTACACATCATCGATACATCCAGATACTTTGAATCGGGGCCTGATTGACCGAAAACCTTGGCGGCCATCTTTAATTTATGCAAAAACTTTAATGATATATATCTCTCTGATACCATTTAAGTGTTCTATACCAAACTTGGTATACAGCATCGATGTATCAAGAGACTTGCAATGAATAACCACATCAGTTCCTCTGAGTGGAGGGAAGGATGGGCGGCCATCTTTAATTTATGCAAAATCATTAATGATCTCGTTCTCTGATACCGTTCAAGTGCTCAATGTAAAATTTGGTATACATCATCGATGCATCAAGAGACTTACAACAAATCACAGTTCTGGTTTCTCTGATTGGGCGGAAACCTTGGTGGCCATCTTTAATTTATGCAAAATTTTTAATGATGTATATCTCTGATACCATTTCAGTGTTGTATATGAAACTTGGTATACAGCATCAATGTATCAAGAGACTTTCAATGAATAAACACATCAGTTTCTCTGAGTGGCGGGAAGGATGGGCGGCCATCTTCCATTTATGCGAAATCATTAGCGATCTCTGTCTCTCTGATACCGTTCAAATGCTCGATGTAAAATTTAGTATACATCATTGATGCATCAAGGGATTTATGTAATGAACCGGTTTCTCTGATTGAATGGAAACCTTAGGGGTCATTTCTAATTGCCAAATTTTTGATAATCTGTATATTTATGAATTGACTGCTTGGTGTTCCTGACATCTTGGTTCAAATTGAATACATTATGAATGTACCCAGAGCCGAGGGGTTTTCAGATGCGCAGCTTCGTATTATCAACAGTTGCAAGGTTTTTGTACACTACGTGGAGACGATGTCATCTAAATAATGACCATGCACCGATGTACATTCATGTTTAATGAGATGGAGTTGTCACACTTAATAATATGTGTTATTACAATGACACATCACACTACGGCACAAGACAGTCTCCAAGCTCAGCAGTTTTCTATCAGGCTTTGTTTCCCCTCGCGGGCTACATTTTTAAATAGGAGCTTCAAAAATAATCAAAATTTAAATTACAAGTAAATTTTTGATACTACAAAAATGAATCATACACTGATTATATAATAGTATATTTTTGAGAAAACATCAAAGATTCAAAATTGAATCTCAACTTTTTTAGTAGATATAGATTTGGAATGAAGTACAAAATTTATCCTGAAACAAAAGGCAAACCAACACATTCATAATTCTTTAAAATAGTTAATTTTAACTTTTCTCTGCCAATTTTGCATTCATGCATGCAGAAATGAATACTGGGGAGAACTGACTGAAAAATTATGGAGAATTCTCTCCTGTTTTCCCTGTATTACATTCCAAAGTTTGTGAAGTGAACAAAGAAAAAAAAATAACTATCAATAACCCAGTTCCAGTGGGGAGCAACAACGACGTACAAACACTTTTAGCAAAAAATACATCTTTGTGGACGATAATATATCATAACATACATGTGAATACCCTTTGTGAGTTACTACATTTGTAGTATGGAATAGTAACGCAAAGCAGCTGAGCTCTTCTCTTACACGGAGAAAAAATATCACAACTTTTTCTTTTGACATCGTGGATTTTCCCGACAAATTCAATATGGCGCTTGCTTTGTTGATGTCACTTAATTCGGGCACATAGCCCGAAGCGAGCCTTGTAAGCAGTGGGTAGTGACAGAGAGGGGATTAGCGTTTAAAGTTTACCGGGTGTTTCCCATCGAGTCAGTGTATGATCCATGGTAAAACACAAAGACTGTACCAGAATCTGTTTAGCCTGTATAATGTGTATGTGCATTGTACATGTAAGTGTACCAAAATCTGTATAACATACCTCTATATCAGTATTTCAAAATTTGTATAACAAAGTCTACCAGAATCTGTACAACAGGAGTGTACCAGAATCTGTATAACATGTAAGTTTACTGGAATCTGTATAAGTGTACCAGAATATGTATAGCATATATTTCAGTGTACCAGAATCTGTATAACAGGAGTGTACCAGAATCTGTATAACATTTATGTAAGTGTACCAGAATCTGTATAACAGGAGTGTACCAGAATCCGTATAACAGGAGTGTACCAGAATCTGTATAACATACATGTTAGTGTACCAGAATCCGTATAACAGGAGTGTACCAGAATTTGTATAACATGTATGTAAGTGTGCCAGAATCTGTATAACATGTATGTTAGTGTACCAGAATCTGTATAACATTTATGTACATTTATCAGAATCTGTATAACAGGAGTGTACCAGAATCTGTATAACATGTATGTTAGTGTACCAGAATCTGTAAAACAGGAGTGTACCAGAATCTGTATAACATGTGTGTAAGTGTACCAAAATCTGTATAACATGAATGTTAATGTACCAGAATCTGTATAACAGGAGTGTACCAGAATCTGTATAACATGTATGTAAGCGTACCAGAATCTGTATAACATGTATGTTAGTGTACCAGAATCTGTATAATATGTATGTAAGTGTTCCAGAATCTGTCTAACATGTATGTTAGTGTACCAGAATATGTATAACAGAAGTGTACCAGAATTTGTATAACATGTATGTTAATGTACCAGAATCTGTATAACATGTATATTAGTGTACCAGAATCTGTATAACTGGAGTGCACCAGAATCTGTATAACATGTATGATAGTGTACCAGAATCTGTATAACATGTATGTTAATGTACCAGAATCTGTATAACATGTATGTTAGTGTACCAGAATCTGTATAATATGTAAGTGTTCCAGAATATGTATAACATGTATGTTAGTATACCAGAATCTGTATAACATACATGTACATGTATATTGTACCAGAGTCTGTATAATCTGTATAACATGTATGTACATGTTAGTGTACCAGAGTATGTATAACATGTATGTAAGTGTAACAGAATAGCCATGTGGGGCTTCCGGGTATTGACCTGGGGTGTCATTGTGCACACTCCGAGTCATGGTAAGAATAGGCCTCAGCCCCTCAGAGAGCTTGTCGTAAGAGGCGACTAACTGGGGCATCCATAGTGTTCCCGGGTGTGAAAAGGAATAGGAACCAAACGGCGTGACTAAAATAGTGTTGAAAGCGATGTTAAATCACATTCAATCGCTCACTCCTTTACCAGAATATGTATAACATGTATATAAGTGTACCAGAATCTGTATAACATGTATGTAAGTGTATCAGAATCTGTATAACATGTATGTAAGTGTACCAGAATCTGTATAACATGTATGTAAGTGTACCAGAATCTGTATGTATGTTAGTGTATCAGAATCTGTATAACATGTATGTAAGTGTACCAGAATCTGTATGTATGTTAGTGTGCCAGAATCTGTACCGGTATGTATGTTAGTGTACCAGAATATGTTAAAACCTGTGTAAGTGTACCTGAATAAGTATAAGATGTATGTATGTGGCCCCGTGAGGCTTCCGGGCATTGACCTGAGATGGTGTTGTGCACACCGCAGGTCATGGTAAGAATAGGCCTCAGCTCCTCAGAGAGCTTGTCGTAAGAGGTGATTAACTGAACCGTGGGGTTCCCGGGTGTGAAATGGAATAGGACCCCACCCGTGTGGTTCCCGGGTGTGAAAAGAAATAGGACCCAACGTCGTGATATGACTGAAATATAGTTGAAAGCGACGTTAAATCATATTCACTCACTCAACCCTGTATGTATGTGTACCAAAATCTGTATAATATGTATGTAAGTGTACCAGAATCTGTATAACATATATGTAAATGTACCAGAATCTGTATGTATGTTAGTGTACCAGAATCTGTAACATGCATGTAAGTGTACCAGAATCTGTATGTACATGTATGTTAGTGTACCAGAGTATGTATAACATGTACAATGTATGTATAAAGTGTACCAGAATATGTTATAACCTGTGTAAGTGTACCAGAATATGTATAACATGTACATACATGTCTGTGACACAGATAAATACCTGAGGTAAATGTGCTTGAAATTGGAGATGGACATTTTGTAATTGACTGATTTCACAGTTCAGCTCAGCTTAGCAATTACTGTTGTGGAGTGAGGCAGGGATCTGTGCTAGCAGAGCCACTTTTATAACATGGTTATTAAATTGTCAATCTCTCCACACATTTTTAGGTGATAATGCCATTGGTAACACTATTATATACAATAGTGCATGAGAGAACCTGCATTTATTTACAACTTAATTAATTTAATTAATTGCTAACAGAAATCAAGGTGATGCATAAGATATGTACATTATACATAAATTATGTAATGATTATTTAATAAATGCATAGAATAAAATACATGTATTCTGAGAACATGTATCTATTTAATCTCTCCTCAGTTCTCAGTGTGATACAATTATCAAGTAGCAAAGACTGATCAATATTTGAACACAGAATTAATCAAGTGTCAAACATTCAATTTCCGTCCTACAGTGTAATTTAAATGTTGTACACATTTTAAAGCCCTGCATGTACATTCAGTACATGTATATTTCCACTGTAATTCCTGTTAAATAAATTAGAGTTAAGTCATGGGTGACACATCTTTGTATGTCTTGTGTGGTGTGAGTTGTTGGGGGCAACCGATAAGTACATGTACAAGTAGCGTGTGGGAGGGCCGATTATGTGGTTGGACTCGAGTGATTGCGAAAATAACTTACTTACAATTTATTGGATGACAAGGTCAGGTCATCCATGTGAACTGATCTGTCACAAATATTGGGTCATATATCTGTCAGTCTGATATTGAATGTCTATTGTCTTGTATGAGTTATCTCCCCCTCGTCATTTTTTTCCTATTGCTGAAGGGAAGACAATTTCCTGTAGACTATATATGTAGTACACTAAGTAAGTCTGTCAATGTTTAAAGTTACCAAATAATTGTGTTTTCTTGAATAGCTTGATATATTATAGAGTTGGACAGGTAGGTAAATATACACATAAGAATTTTTAATTTATTTTGTCAAGATACATGCATTAATGCAGATACTACATTTAGGCTGCTTTGAGGTGAAACCCTTTAATATGACTAGAGGTCTGGGGCCATCAATGTCACTAGAAGCTCTAAGCTTTTTGCTTTGTAGGCAAACATCCAAATTTATTAAAAAATATGAAAATAGATACATAAAAAAATACAATAGGCTACTAAAATGCTGAAAATATCTGACAATTAATGGGGTTCCAGATAATTCTGAAAATAAATGTCATTTATATTATATTTTGAGAAGAGGTACATTGAAAAATAAATGAAAAAAATTAAGGGGTCATGTGGCTTAAAATCTGGGATTTAATATGGTAAATATTATGATTTAACCCTACTCTCCACATAGTGAATAATGTTGCCACTCAAGGATGTGTCAAGATTCTGTATATTTGTACAACAGTAGCCTGACCGATGTTGAACTGGGGTGTGTTTCATCGATCTAGGTAAACCAAGATGATAAATCAGGAGAATACCATCTAGACGAAATGTACGAACTGAACATTCCTAAAAAAATTATGCTTATTTTATTTTTCGGCTCCATTATCTGGCCAATTATTATGTGTTTCAGGAAATATCCATCAACATATGACCAGGACTTTGAATTTTCGTGACCAGTAGAATTTTTGCAAAAATTGAAATAAACGGAAAAAAAGTGTACAGTGTTTTCAAACTTCCATTAAAAAAAACCCCCTCTGGTGGCTAAGATGATTATTTCGATGTCCTTTGATAACCTATCAGTGAGAGAAGAAAATAATATAAGAAAAAATAAGATTTGTTTAATAATAAATGTAAAAAATGAACTTTTGTACTTTTCTTGTTCTTTTGTCCGAATTCACTCCACTGTCTGTTTATGGTAATTTTGAGATGTGTTATGTACAGTGATGAGTTGGCAATTATGCATATAATCAACTATTCTCACAATTTTTACTGGAGACCCTCGAAAGTTTGTTGGCTTGCTGAGCATACTTTGAAGATGTCTACACCATATTTATGTGATGAACTGTTAATTTTCATGAGCACATGTAATACTAGTATGTAGACTAGTCTACTCATTTTCCTCACCAAAATTACCTGCATTAAGAAGGATAAAGAGCGGTTTCCATGTCTTAATTGCTTTTCCACATGAATCCAATTACCATCAGCACTTCCACAAAATAATTCAATGTTTGGTGTAAAAGCCCGGTGCATACGATCGCATGAAATCACAAGCGACAAGATATTTGGATGCCGGCGATCTTGGATCCTTGTTCTGCTTTGCCCACACACGAGGCAACAGTGTTGCAACTCTGCATGATATTTGGATGCTGGCCATTTTGGATCCTTGTTCTGCTTTGCCCGCACATGAGGCGACAGTGTTGCAACTCTGCATGAGCTTTCATCACATGATATTCACCTCGCTTTTGATTGGCTGAAGTTTGCGGCAACAAGATAAAAAGTTTCCCGTTCACCGCACACGAGCAACTTCTGTCACCAGCTCAAATTTATCCGGAGATTCTGTCGCCGAAATATTGTACATGCTGAAAATTTGGATCCTGTTGTTTGTGAGAAAATCTCCTGTTTCCACTTCCCGCACACTGGAAGATTTTCGAGATTTTCAGTCGTACGCATTCAAATATCCTGTTGCTTGCGATTTCATGCGCTCTTGTGTGCCGAGCTAAAATTTTAACCGGTTTTGAAATGATAGCATTGGATTCCAGTGTTGCAGCGAGGGAATCTGTTTGGATTCAGGTGGATTGCAATGAACAGCCATCTTCACATTTCAAGTTAAATACTACACTAACGTTCCGTCATTTACCTTGACCTAATGAATAGAGTAAACTGTTCAAACTGGGAAACGCACGTGATGTCGTATAGCCAATCAAGATATAGGAGCTTGTCAACACCGTGAAGCGAAGATTTTAGACCATGGAATGTTTATAGAGATAATGGATTATGTTCAGCCAAGGCAACACGTGTACATGTAGTGTTAGACTTGGATATGCGAAGATGTGAAAAGCATGGCCTGGTTTATTTTTGCACCCAAATAGTTCTATCAATTCACATGCCACATAGTCTCTGGTTTGCAACACAGCTGAATTCTTATCTGGGGTCCTGTATTATTTTCTTGGATCTGGAGCTGAGGCATTCTTGTCCAAATGGATGTCCTTCTCGTTTTGAGATAATTTCAGTTCGAAGGCTGAATTTAAGCCTCAACTCTCAGAAGTGAAAATACACTTTTTCAACAAAACATTATGTAGGGCCTATTCTCACAATTGGTGGTGGTATTCAGTTTGGAAAGGGAAGCCCACAGTATTTTTTAACCCTAGTTTCAGGGCACACTCACCGATCATGCATAAGTTTATAACTCGTTCAATCCCCCTGCACTGGTTTTACTGCTGAAATTTTCATCAGAATTCTAAACATGGCAGTGCACTAACATCACAGGACCTACGAAGTAGGGTTTGATATGATTTAAGTGTGTACCTTGACCTGAGACTGACCATTAGCTTTTCCGGGCTTTTCCGGATTGGACCAATTTCTATGGTATTAGGGCAATAGGACACATATTTTGGCAATACCAGGTCACCTAATCAGGTCAGAAATTAGGTCAGAAAGTAGGCCACATTGACCTTGACCCAATTATGTCCGGTCATACTGACATTGACCTAATTAAGCGCATTTCCATGGTCTTAGGAGGCATTAGGACATGTTTTTGCCAATTTCGAGGTTCATTGGTCACCTAAGTAGGTCAAATCTTCATCAAAAGTAGGTCAGCTCAGAACTTGCTGGTAACGGTTCCCTAATGCACATTCATGCCAAAAATCAAGGTTCTAATGTCAACGGTTCTCCTTATTTCTTCGGATCGAGGAAGGATTTGGACGGACTGACTCACTCATTACCAGACAATTTGCAAATGACAGTTTATTTCGTAGGAATTAAAGTGTTTGTATTATAAAGCGAAAGTTTCTCTGTATACTGCCTTATGAGGTCAAGTTCACTTCAGACCGACCTTGACCTATTTTCAAAGGTCCCAGAGAATGTGAACAGTCAACTTTTATGATTGAGACCTGGCTACCAATATTTTCAGAGATACAGCTGAAATACTAACCAGCTATTGCCAAAGATTTTATATTCAAAATGGATAAACTTGGAGTCATTTTATTTGTTCAATTGGAATGAATTCTGGACATACTTCTTCCAGCCTATTCAGTTAACATTCATAACTTTCAGAAATTACTAAATAAAGCCCTAGTAAAACTTTTGTTGTGGTAAACATATTTCTAAAAATAATAATAATAATATATTTGACTCATATTTTGATAGGTCACTCTCTCAATTTTGGTCTTCTAAAAAAAATATGACCTAGATAATGGTTCTGTTTTTGTATCATTCCTCAATTTTCTGTTCAAATAAATTTGATCATTCCATTCTTTTAAGTTGAGATAAAGGACTTGCTTTGGTTGAATAATTAGAGATTTTACCTACATGTAAGTCCAGTCTGTGGAAATCTTAAAATTTCTCTAGAATTCTTTCTCTGGTTATTTGTTGTGGACTTCGGCATGAATATCGAGATGATCTTTTTTCTTGTAGCTGATCTCGTTCATGTTTTATGGATGAATCGTTTAGTTTCATTCTCGTTTTTTTTTTTTCTCAGGCCATTCACAACAATATTTTTGTTTCCAGTAACCAACTTCAGAAAATTTGGGTAGGTAGGTAGGCAGGAATTTAAATTTTTTTCATTTCGTTAATGTTTTTTTAGTGGATTTTTGACCTTTTTGTATAGTATTTCCCGGAGTACTGCTGAAAAACATAGAAATAAAAAAAATTGTCTACCCAAACTAGACAAGTCGGTGGGGTTACTGGAAACAGGAATATTGTTGTGGATGGCCTCAGCAATGCTTCTTCCTGGATACAGAAAGATATAATTAATATGTTTTATGTGAGCTCAGAATAGTCAATCGATCCTCACTCCCTGTTTTGTATTTTGTATGCCATGCATGATGTCCATGCTACAAATGACCGGAACTACCTGACAATAGAGTATTGACAAGAGCAGGGTGTTACTGTACCTAGTCCTGTCTGTCACTACTTGGAATGGTAAAACATTTGTCCAGGTCAAACACACTGGCACATCAATCAGATTAACAAGTTACTGCATGAAAATACATGTAGCACAAAGTATAACATTCACTGAATAGCCCGAGGCTGACTGAGCTGTTCTGTTAGCATGGTTCGACAAAAAAAAACAAAAAAAAAACACCAAAGCTCATTTTGCCTGAAGTATGATTGAAGGTAGGGAAACCTGCTGTTCCCTGTAGCATGAAAAGTGCCTGTTTACTTCAGGTCTCAGTTCACTGGCTATCAAACACTTTGTAACATGCAGGTTCTATCATTGAAACTACATTTCTTATTCCCTTATATTAAAGCGGCTACCATATATTGTTGTTAGAATCCAGAATGAGTCCATATATGGCAGCACTGTGGGTATCCCTGACATAACAGGTCGTAAACATGGAACGTTTGATCTTGAGTGTCAATAACTTCGAGCTAACCGCGCAATTATTACACGATTTATCACGGTTATGTGAAATGTACATGTGTCAAGTGCAGGTGTTCATTAGGAGATTCCTTTTCAAAAGTTGGATGAGGAAAGAGACGTCTGCTTTCATACAAATAACAATCGAATAAAACAAACAAATTACATGATGAAATTTCCTTCTCAGGTTTAACTGAATGGGTAATTGATTAACAAAGTGACACAAATAGGCATATATTCACCTAATTTCCCAACAGCTGACTCAGCTGACAAAATCACTCCCCATTTGCGAGACCACATAAACTTGTCCACTGATATTGGCACGATGTCAACCGAGACGGGAGCATCGTCCCAACATAGTTTTTTCAAAAAAGGGGAGAAAGGTTGTCAAAGTTTAAAATATGTTTTCGACGTTTCATTGTAATCTACGTTGATAATCAATTTGAGTAGTGCAATAGAATAGAAATAATGCTTTCATAGGCGTGCTAAATGGTTATTTTACGCACGGTTAGTATGGGAATGTTTATAAATTTTCCACACTAACCGTGCGTAAAATAACCATTTAGCATTATGCCTAAGAAAACATTATTTCTTAAAATGGAATGGGTTCTGCTTAAAAAATTTAGCTCTGAAAATTGCATATCATATGTTACAATGGGAATTTCACTCAGCTACCCTAGCTTTCAAAAACTACAACTTGAAGAGCTCGCATAATCATGATTTACATTGCCAAATTTTAGCATTTTGTGCACTATGGACAACACTGGAAACATCAGCGATTTACCGCCATTGGTCTTCTTCATAGCTACATCTTTTCTCCCCTCACGACTATATCTCGGAATTAATTCCTGTCCTTCTGTTAATGAATCCATGCCAAAACAATCACACATTAATTCATTGCCATCCAACATCTCTGCCATTTTTCAATCTAACTAAGCACATGCGGAATCATGTGGATAGCGCACGTCTATAAGCCCAGGTACCAGTAACCGGAAATCTGATTTGTGGCCTAAAATGGGCGAATTCTGCATTGACCTAATTACATGTATCAGTATAATACCTTAGGATGTCGGTACGGGTACTCCTATCTGTGGTCTGTGTGCAGATTTAGAGTACGATACATGTAATTGTGATGTCAGATTCACTGCCCAAGTTGAACCAGTGTTCAAGCGATTGAGAGTGGAATTCAGCTCACCCCACCATTTGAAAATTCTGCGATTATATGACCACAGATTTCATCTGATGTGTTTTGTTGGTTGCTTAGCCAGGTTGGCATCAAAGGAAATACTGAAGCTGATGAAATGGCGAAGCCAGCTCTACATAATGAGGTTGATCCTTTTGGAATTTCAAATAGTGATTTCAGACAATCTACATGTGTATCTGTGCTTATGTGAGAAAAAACTGTTGGATATACATGTATTCATCTGAGCAGCCAGAACGTTTCGATCAAGCCATACCCGATTAACTCATGAACATTTACTAAAAAAGAAACCAACCCCAAGGTGTATTCCATGCCAAGAAGATCTCCCAGTGAAACATATTCTGATCAACTGTATGGATATTAAGTTTGTAAGAGATTCTTTTCATCAAGCAGCTCTACTTCAGAAGATCGTTTTAGACGGGTAAAAGAAGATTAGTACGTGTATTTTAAGTTATTTGAGAGTTTCTTGTATAACTTTTGATGTATGTACATGTTTTGGGTGTGTTGTGCTGATTACGTCTGGATTGCTGGGTTGTTGATTTGTTTTTGTTGGAATACTTAGAATTTTGTGTGATCTACACTGGACAGCTGAAATATTGCTGAATGCGACGTTAAACCTTAATTCTCTCTCTCTCTCCCTAGTTGTGGTGTAACAGCATAGCTAGTGTATATACATATTTGTATTCGTGCACACTGCAGTTCATTCTCAACATAGAACAAATATTTGTACTGGTATTAACACTTGTGTACAAATCATGATTTAGATGTGACTGAGGATAATCACACCTATTGTGTATTGGTACTCTATATTGTACATATTTTTTTACTTGACCGGTAGGATTTTAGTCTGATCTGTTTGCTTGGCAAGGAATAAGTGGTGCTGTATTCCCAGAGAAGAAAATGTCAATATTTAAATATGTATGTATATGAGTTTGCTTGGTAAAGAATATCTTGGATCATGTGGTGTTCCGCAATCAAAATACATGTACAAGCAGCCTTCTGGCATGTTGATACAGTTATAATTATGTCTGGTTGTGCTGTCCGTCCTTCTGTTATGGATTGATGGCCGCTCAATATCTTGAACTACTCAACCAAATTTCACATTATACATCTATATTGATTTTGCCAAGGCGTTTGACTCTGTAAATCATAAACTTAACTCTTTGCCCCTGGATGATGACGCTGTATGATGCCTCTTTCCCGTGGGGCTTCCGGGGATTGACCTGGGATGTCGTTGTGCACACCGCAGGTCATGGTAAGAATAGGCCTCAGCTCCTCACACAGCTTGTCGTAAGAGGCGACTAACTGAGGCACCCGGGTGTGAACATGGTGAAAAGGAATAGGACCCCATCCGTGTGGTTCCCGGGTGTGAAAAGGAATATGACCCAACGTCATGATATGACTGAAATATAGTTGAAAGCGACGTTAAATCATATTCACTCACTCGCTCACTCTTTCTGAACCATAGCTAGAGTGGATGCTGGTCTGCCCCATAGACCCTCCAAATAGAATTTTTTCCTGTAAGTTGTGACACCCGAAACAATTCTGTGGAGCCACATGTATAAGGCCATTGTCACTCGATCGGTTGTTAGCATGACCAGCCCTCTCTGTATATTCTGAAGGCAAGATGATTAAAATAGATGAGGGATTTACACTTTCATGTGTATGATTTACTCATTTTCTTCATATTTTTATATAATTGGTTTGCAATTTAATAATTAATAATAAATAACTACAGCATCTAGCATGTGTATTTAAAAAATCAAGGTCATGCTAAACAACCAATCAAGTGACCATGGCCTAACGATATATTTTTTAATTTCACACGGAGTGATTCAGCATATTTATTACTGTTTCACATAATTGATAATGAGTTAAATTAATGAATTTCATAATCTATTAGAGGCGTCAAATAGAATGGAATGGGGCATCACAGGGCATGAATTTACCATAAAACTTTGCTTGACCATCGGGCTGGTATATTTCATTACACAGAGCTGAAATTCTTGAATTATTTACCAGCCAGTGGGGCTGGTTAGTTAGTTTTAGAACTAAATTCAACCGGACAAGTTCTAAATTCACCAGCCACGGGCTGCCGGGCTTGTGGGAATTTCGAGCCCTGCAGCCCTGTGGGGCTTCCGGGGATTGACCTGGGATGTCGTTGTGCACACCGCAGGTCATGGTAAGAATAGGCTTCAGCTCCTCAGGGAGCTTGTCGTAAGAGGCGACTAACTGAGGCACCCGTGGGGTTCCCGGGTGTGAAAAGGAATAGGACCCCACCCGTGTGGTTCCCGGGTGTGAAAAGGAATAGGACCCAACGTCGTGATATGACTGAAATATAGTTGAAAGCGACATTAAATCATATTCACTCACTTACTCACTCGAGCCCTGCATCAACTGGCATCATTATGGGCGATAGTAGCAACCCTCTATGGGCAAAGAGTTAAACATTATTTGTATATGTGGATTGTGGAAGACTCCTGAAATTTTCTCATGAGCCAATGTATCAATCAATAATTTAGGATCGATACACTGGCTTGGTTGTAGCAGTAGCAGTTGTGGATATAAATAGCTCGAGAGATTTCCACTGAACTGAACCAATCAGTAAGCTCGTTCAGACAGTTCATTACACCAATCGGCTGTGAGGTTTGAGTTTTAACTGGTTTGAATTTCATTGCTGGCCAGACTACCTTTGTTGTCGGGCTGAAATCAACATCAGATGTCAAAGAGAAAAAATGCAGGCTTGAGAAACTGACATGCTAATTCCAAACAACCTCGGGGGATGAATTGTATATGATTGTGTAATAGACGCAATGACTCGAGAACTAATCCGACTCAACAAAAACTTCCAAGTACAGAAGTTGTTCTGTTGGGGGCAAGGTACTCCAAATCTGAATTAAGTTTTGGTGGACTGTCTATTATATTTCATAAAAAAAAATTATCTTCTGTTATTGAAATAATAATCCAGTTTGTTTATTTATTTTACGTTTTCTTGGAACAATCAGCCCAAAATGATTACATGAGATGTGTTTCCATCGCTGGTCGGCCCACCAATATCACACTTGTCGAGCTAGTATATATAATGTTACCAGCTGAAGTAGGCAGATCCCTTGGGTACTTAATCATGTAGTATATAATGTTACCTTGAGCTCAGCTGGAATAAAACCTCTGGAACACAATACGGTATTAATCAGCCTTTGTGTTTATATACCTGTATGTAGGCTACGAATACCTCAAGCACAAGTTGTGTTGCTAATGCCATCTGAATGGGGGGTTTAGTTGATTTATGTCAACACTAAGTATGCCATTGGGGCTGAACACATGGACACCAGCACATTACATTTTTACAGTGCTTCACTTTGACAGACTAGTTGAATTCGGTGTGGTATGTCCTGTTTCTTGGCCTGCTGTATGGTTCATGTATACATGTATTTAAACTACTGTGACTGAAACGCTGACATTTGATCACTGAGAAATAAACAGCTTTGAAGGGCCGGCCCATCTTTGTATGATGTAAGTAAAACTTAGATAAAGATATTTGAAAATTATTTACGGTACATGAGCTGAATGGCTTATCATTTGTTAATAATATTATACAGTAGTCAGATGTATATTTACCAAACTGAGTGAGGGTAGGCATAGCAGGTAATTTTTAAATGAAGTGTTCACAAACCAAGTACGATATGATATAAAACAGCATATAACTTGTCATCATGGAATTTACGGAAGAGTCAAAGGTGTCTGAAATTGCGACCAGATTCTGTCAGGCGGCGGCCATTTTGGAAGGTGAAATGGTGTAATATTTTTGCTGTTTTCCACAATTTCGGCTATGAGTTGAATAGTTCCGATATTGAATTTATGAAGCAGAATGTGAAACAGAATCTATAAATATAAAATTTTCATCTCTATAGACGAAACTTTGTATGTGTTTATTACTAGCAGTACTAAAAGTTGCCATTGTTATGAGGGATGAATGCATGCTTAGCTAAAATTCTGAATATTCTCTCAAACATTCCAAAGAATTCTTCCAGTCAAGACCAGCACACTGTCTCCATCTTCAATTATGAAAACATTAATGAAATATGAATCAACTCAGTGAAGAAATGCACATCAACTTTTGGCCTTGGGCACCATGACCAAGGCAGCACACATGATATACATACAGTATGGTCACAAAGTCAAACTGATACTTCTGATGATGTTTTTTCAATGCCTAGTGAGAGGGAGGGGGAATGGTATTCATTTATAATACCAGACAGCCGAGTGAGCATTATAATTATAATAATTATGTTTTATCAACATTCAACCATACATTGGACAATAAACTTGATTCTCATTGCCGGTCTGCCAGACCTCAGTAGGATATAATCTCATTGTTTGTCTGCCAGACATCAGTAGGATATATGATTTCAGTGTTTGTCTGCCAGACCTCAGTAGGATATATGATTTCAGTGATTGTCTACCAGACCTCAGTAGGATATATGATCTCAGTGTTTGTCTGCCAGACCTCAGTAGGATATATGATCTCAGTGATTGTCTGCCAGACCTCAGTAGGATATATTATCTCAGTGTTTGTCTGCCAGACCTCAGTAGGATATATGATCTCAGTGTTTGTCTGCCAGACCTCAGTATGATATATGATCTCAGTGATTGTCTGCCAGACCTCAGTAGGATTTATGATCTCAGTGTTTGTCTGCCAGACCTCAGTAGGATATATGATCTCCGTGTTTGTCTGCCAGACCTCAGTAGGATATATGATCTCAGTGTTTGTCTGCCAGACCTCAGTAGGATATATGATTTCAGTGTTTGTCTGCCAGACCTCAGTAGGATATCTGATCTCAGTGATTGTCTGCCAGACCTCAGTAGGATATATGATTTCAGTGATTGTCTGCCAGATTTCAGTAGGATATATTATCTCAGTGTTTGTCTGCCAGACCTCAGTATGATATATGATCTCAGTGATTGTCTGCCAGACCTCAGTAGGATTTATGATTTCAGTGTTTGTCTGCCAGACCTCAGTAGGATATCTGATCTCAGTGATTGTCTGCCAGACCTCAGTAGGATATATTATCTCCGTGTTTGTCTGCCAGACCTCAGTAGGATATATGATCTCAGTGTTTGTCTGCCAGACCTCAGTATGATGATCTCAGTGATTGTCTGCCTGACCTCAGTAGGATTTATGATCTCAGTGTTTGTCTGCCAGACCTCAGTAGGATATCTGATCTCAGTGATTGTCTGCCAGACCTCAGTAGGATATATGATCTCAGTGATTGTCTGCCAGACCTCAGTAGGATATATGATTTCAGTGTTTGTCTGCCAGACCTCAGTAGGATATCTGATCTCAGTGATTGTCTGCCAGACCTCAGTAGGATATATGATTTCAGTGATTGTCTGCCAGACCTCAGTAGGATATCTGATCTCAGTGTTTGTCTGCCAGACCTCAGTAGGATATCTGATCTCAGTGATTGTCTGCCAGACCTCAGTAGGATATATGATCTCAGTGATTGTCTGCCAGACCTCAGTAGGATATATTAATTCAGTGTTTCAGGGATTCATACAAGTCACTTTTTACCACTGGTAATCAGGGGTAAAATTCCTTCGAAAACTCAATTCAGACCTTTGAATTTGACCAACTATTTTTAGGTTCTGACAAAAACTCAATAGCCTATTATTTTTAAGGGATGAAACAATATAAAATCATTGAGAATGGTGGTAAATTTGAAGAAATACTCAAATTGACGAAAATACGGAAAACTGAATCCACTTATTTGAGTAAAAAAATACTCAAATTTTTGACTTGTATGAATCCCTGTGTTTGTCTGCCAGACCTCAGTAGGATATCTGATCTCAGTGATTGTCTGCCAGACCTCAGTAGGATATGGCAGCTTCTAAGATATTCTAGGCCACGTGCATGTCAAATTTTTCAACACATTAAAAATAAGTTTTATTACCAGTTGCAGATATTTTATAAGTCAAAATTATAAAGAATATGGAGTTCTAACATGAATATCAAGCATAGGTCACGCAATGAAATGATTTTATATATTTTCAAATTTTTATGTCGAGAACAACTGAAAGTTTGACAGCAAATATTCCCAAAGAAAAAGTGGCCATCTTTGATACGCATTTTAGATAATAGGTGATCTAAATCCTGTAGATTTAACGCTTTGATGTGTTAAATCTGAGCTTGTTCTTGTGTGATAAATGTTATTTTTTTAATTTTAGGTTGTTTAACTATTTTAAAAAAGCCTTACAATCGTTGGCTGTGAACGTCAGGTCAATTTGTCAAGAACACTGACGATCACACGGCTGAATAGTACGGTGTGAAAAATGTGCTAAAATGTCCACGCGACTGTAGAACCATCCGTGGCCTCCAATACTTTTTCGCGAGTTGGTCAAATTAATCAGTGTAACAATTTTAACGTGTTCAACGTCATTCATATGCTGTGATCGTGAAATTGGTCAAACTTCGACATAAACGATCACACACATTCGACCTTTCACCTCTCATACAACTTTGCCGGATGAGCCTCGTTTTCGTCCTTTCTCGGCGCCATTTGCAAAGCGTGTTGTTCGTGCATGATAAAGTCTTCTCGTTTCATCAAGTTTTCGTTATTTCTTCGGTTTCAGTTGTTGGTCCAATACAATAACGTTAACTACAATAACGTTCGCTTCAAGCGACGAGCGTAACTTTATCGATGATTGTTCGATATTTGTACATTTTTAGTTCATGAAATTAATACCAGGTTGTCGGGTCGAACTCAACAACAACCACTTGCTGCTTTCACCACGTGTAATCATGTATCTGGTACCCTTTGAGTTCGATCGTTAGTTCATGACCAACAGTAAGGCCACACCTTGAATATAGGAGCTAAATGTTATAATTCCTCTAGAAGTGTAATTTCATGGGTCCTTGCTCTGGAATAATTATTTTTCTATTATTTTGACTCCGGATAGTCATATAAAAGAAAAAATTCCATTCAAAAGCGAATTTTAATTTTCCGTCTGTCTGGGACCAAATGGCCTAGTTTATCTTGGAATCTGCCATATATGATTTCAGTGATTGTCTGCCAGACCTCAGTAGGATATCTGATCTCAGTGTTTGTCTGCCAGACCTCAGTAGGATATCTGATCTCAGTGATTGTCTGCCAGATCTCAGTAGGATATATGATTTCAGTGTTTGTCTGCCAGACCTCAGTAGGATATCTGATCTCAGTGATTGTCTGCCAGACCTCAGTAGGATATATGATTTCAGTGATTGTCTGCCAGACCTCAGTAGGATATCTGATCTCAGTTTTTGTCTGCCAGACCTCAGTAGGATATATGATTTCAGTGTTTGTCTGCCAGACCTCAGTAGGATATCTGATCTCAGTGATTGTCTGCCAGACCTCCGTAGGATATATGATTTCAGTGATTGTCTGCCAGACCTCAGTAGGATATCTGATCTCAGTGTTTGCCTGCCAGACCTCAGTAGGATATATGATTTCTGTGTTTGTCAGCCAGACCTCAGTAGGATATCTGATCTCAGTGATTGTCTGCCAGACCTCAGTAGGATATATGATTTCAGTGTTTGTCTGCCAGACCACTTAAGATATCTGATCTCAGTGATTGTCTGCCAGACCTCAGTAGGATATATGATCTCAGTGTTTGTCTGCCAGACCTCAGTAGGATATATGATCTCAGTGTTTGTCTGCCGGACCTCAGTAGGATATATGATCTCAGTGTTTGTCTGCCAGACCTCAGTAGGATATATGATCTCAGTGATTGTCTGCCAGACCTCA
>JAVTVY010042772.1:0-178975 GCA_036873755.1 Hanleya hanleyi | reverse complement strand
AAAGAATGAACACTAAGCATTTTTGTAATTTTCGTCTACTATTTTTTATTAACACAAATAGAATGAACGTATTCACAAGGGTATTGAATTTAATACAATTATATCTGAATATTGAATGTTTTTAATACAATTATACGCTCTCAAACCACTTCAATGAAGGTGTATGGTAATAAATGTTCTGTTCAACACTTGTTCTCAATAGTTGACCATCAAGACTTGTTTAAATTCATCATATATTGAATGTTTTTAATACAATTAACAGTAAAAAAACTCTGAAATTTTAATAACAATTATACGCTCTCCAGCCACTTCAATGAAGGTGTATGGTAATAAATGTTCTGTTCAACACTTGTTCTCAATAGTTCGCCATCAAGACTCGTTTGAATTCATCATCAGCTTTCCGTCCTTGGTGCACGTAAATGTATGTTATAATTTCTTCACGTGGAATTTTGGACAGGCAACCCGCGTCAACTCCCAGGGCAATTTCCGTCTCCGTCACGGCCTCCAGTGCTTCAGTGATCATTGCGTATGAAGGTACTGGAGTGTGCTGTGGAATTTTAGGTCTGATGAGCTGCAAGACTGTATCGATGTACTTCAGGTAAATATAGTGAGACACCTGGTAGACGAGAGCTGAACCAATGGAACTTGCGAGACTCTGTAACTTCCGCCAGGCTGTTAATTTGAAAGTGACACCCTGAGGACAAGGTACGAGCTGTTGCGTATCTAACTGCATACGCCATTTACGAATATGAACGAGCAGCTCATCGTTGTAATAAGCACAGCTCACATAAATGTCGTCACCCACATGAAATTTCGCTTCATCCCGCCCGTCGTCGCGAATAACTGCATCGATGGCGTAATCAAGGGCCTGCAGTTTTTGCCAGCTCTCTAAGTTCAGGGTAATATGCTTACCGGGTTTGTCGCCAAAGCCCGCCACATTCAAATGCAATTCTGCGTCTTTCACACTCACTGTCAAATAAGGTGAGAGCTCCCAAATGTCCCGGTGGGCTGCCTGGTAAGCTTGCTGGATCAGATTATTAATCTCCTGGACAGACAGAGGAAGTTCTACCTCTTGTTTCACAGGCACTTGCTGGGGTACAACTACTGACTCAGGTATAACTAACGGTGTTAGTGGGGGGCGTTTGGAGCGTGAAACGCGTTTGGCAGGTGTAGTACTCGCCTCTGGGGTAGTGTACGCACGTTTGCTAGCTGTAGTACGCTGTTTAGTAGTGGTATCCATTACTAACACATCAGCATCTTGTATAACGTCGTCATCGTGGGCTTCAAGTAGATCTGCTAGTTCGTCATTTCCCGTCATCCTCAATCCCGCCATGAAGGCTAGACATCCATAGTAGGTAAACTGCGGTACATCATCGATGAGGGCTGTGTTTTGGGCTGAAGTCGTTTTCTCCGCCATGATTTCTTCGGCGCGCTATTCCAGTAGTATGTTTTCCTCCTGCATAAGGAAATCACATAATTCACCCACATTCCGCATCTCTTCAATCAGACGAACACGGTACTTTGCAAGCCTGACTAAAAATAATGATAATGACGCCATGACTATGGGCTCCAGGCTGGTGAGCAACTGCTACGGTGTAAAAGTATTATTACAAGCGGCTAGGCAGGCAGGCTGGCTGGCTGGCTGATCAAGTCAGGTCAGGTAAGTCAGATTGAATACACCCTTTCCCTAAAAATCGACTCCTTTTATACATTTTACTACTCGCGGCCATCTTGTACCCACCTCCCACATCTCACTGACACTGGCGGCCATCTTGTACCCACCTCCCACCAAATCACACTCGCGGCCATCTTGTACCCACCTCCCACATCTCACTCACACTGGCGGCCATCTTGTACCCCCCTCCCACATCTTCCACTCACTGGCGGCCATCTTGTACCCACCTCCCACATGTCACTCACACTGGCGGCCATCTTGTACCCACCTCCCACATCTCACTCACACTCGCGGCCATCTTGTACCCACCTCCCACATCTCACTCACACTGGCGGCCATCTTGTACCCACCTCCCACATCATGACACTCGCGGCCATTTACTACTCGCGGCCATCTTGTACCCACCTCCCACATCATGACACTGGCGGCCATCTTGTACCCACCTCCCACATCTTCCACTGGCGGCCATCTTGTACCTACCTCCCACATCTCACTCACACTGGCGGCCATCTTGTACCCACCTCCCACATCTTTCTGAGAATTTTGACCGGCGGCCATCTGCACCACCTCCCAAGATCTCGACTTTACACCATGGCCATCCACCCACCTCCCACATCATGACACTGGCGGCCATCTTGTACCCACCTCCCACATCATGACACTCGCGGCCATCTTGTACCCACCTCCCACATCTCACTGACACTGGCGGCCATCTTGTACCCACCTCCCACCAAATCACACTGGCGGCCATCTTGTACCCCCCTCCCACATCTTCCACTCACTGGCGGCCATCTTGTACCCACCTCCCACATCTTTCACTCACACTGGCGGCCATCTTGTACCCACCTCCCACATCTTTCACTCACACTGGCGGCCATCTTGTACCCACCTCCCACATCTTTCACTCACACTGGCGGCCATCTTGTACCCACCTCCCACATGTCACTCACACTGGCGGCCATCTTGTACCCACCTCCCACATCTCACTCACACTGGCGGCCATCTTGTACCCACCTCCCACATCTTCCACTCACTGGCGGCCATCTTGTACCCACCTCCCACATCTCACTCACACTGGCGGCCATCTTGTACCCACCTCCCACATCATGACACTGGCGGCCATCTTGTACCCACCTCCCACATCATGACACTCGCGGCCATCTTGTACCCACCTCCCACATCTTGCACTCACTCACACTCGCGGCCATCTTGTACCCACCTCCCCCACATGACACTCGCGGCCATCTTGTACCCACCTCCCACACATCACGCATGCGCACAAACACACTTATGACGTCACACAAGGTTCTGCGCATGCGCAGTGAGGCGCTATTACGCCAATTTAGCCTTTGTATACTACTCATGTCCGATCATTGCTTCAGACTCTGGTACCGGTACTCCGTCTGATAACTCATGCTTATACACTGTTAAACAAACAAGACACTTGAAACAAACACTTATCCAATAACGGTTATATGCTACGTTAACAGATAGAGATTAACCATCATTATCATGTGACACGAAATTAAGCTCTGATCAGGAAATCATCTCCCCCCCCCCTCCCCCACTAAACTGGAACATACATGAATTCCACGGAAAAGTGGACATCGCTAAAAACATCCCTTTTTCGCATAAAATTCACTCCACATTCTTTCGTAGACCATATATTAGCATGCTGTTTTTTCTATTCGCTTCCTATGATCTCCGGGAACACGCCAATAACAGAGAAGATGTGTTTTAATCGCGAAATATTTTCCCCGCAATTTTATAAACCTGATGAACTCAGGAAATTCGAAATTGTCAAGGAAGAAAATTTGCATTTTACTGAAATGTATACTATTTTAAAACATCTGTAGAAAACATATGCCTGTGACAGGAACTGTATTCATTGGCCAAAATAAGACCTCAGAATTTTAATTTTATAATTAGAAGTTATAAATTTCTCCTAGGAATATTTTTGGGGAAAAAATGTATAATTAATAAAGCTCTTTTACCAAGAAGATTTAAAAAGCGCACTCGTGATTCCATCACGATTTTTTTGTGATTCCGTCACGGACTAGATTTAACCCCTGTGACGACCCAATCGCGTTTTTCTCATGCGGAAAAAAATATTATCATCCTTGGGTTCTGTATGTTAGTAAGAGATGTCATATATGAATAATCAGATTGAAACAGAGCAGCAAAAAAATAGACAAGCAACACTAGTCAAGAGTCGTGTCCGTTTCAGGTGATTCCGTCACGAACATTTCGAGGCAAGATTTACTGAAAATGTTGGATCATCTGTAGAGTTTTCATGGATCCGTAAAGAGATGTCATATAGAATAGCAAACTAAGCAAGAAACCACATGGGTATGACCTCGGAACTTCCGAGTACATGGCTTTGAATAAAAAAAAAGTCTTCCCAACGGTGATTCCGTCACGGTGGAATTCATGTATATACTTTATAGCTTAAACATGCATACACGTACTATACACTGTAAATTCTATAATTGATTCTTACCAATCTATAATGATTATCAAATATATGCAGTTCTCATAAAACATAGATGAGTTTATATCTTCAAAACACATCTCGTATTTTACATTGGGTAGATTTAAATTACAGCTGAGTTCACTAGTAGTCTGGTACTCTTAACTTTATATTCACTCGTGCACCACGTGGGCTCTGGAGAATAAACATGTCGCGTGTGAATTGACAATGAGGATAGGTATCTTATTGGTAAATTGCCTCTTGTTAACGGCAGCATCTAGCCATGATTGGATAGCGTTAAATTTGTGAGTTAAGGGTTTTGTTCAAACGCTTTGTATACAGATTCAGATAAATATGAATGCAATTGGTGTACAAGAAAGGAGTATACATCTGGCTTCTGGGAACTACTATGCGTTGCTATATTTCGATGTCTATCATTTTGTTTCAATTTGTTTTTGCATAGAAAATCTTCTGAGGTAACCTGAAGTCGAACCTTGGAACGTTCCCATTAAGGTTGTATGCGTGGATTCTTCAGGTGAGATTACGCCACAAACCCAGTAATCTCATAATTACCTGTTAAAATTCGCACTGTGACGTAAGCACGGTCTCGGTTTCGATCTGAAAAACCTGTTGGCCAACATGACATCCGGATTACGCTGTTATTGGCCCACGGTCAGGCGGATCATACACTATTAGGCTAATTGTGAGATAGTAACAAATGAGAGCGCGTCTAGTGGAGGGCGTCATGATGCGAATTTAGCCAATTTGTGCGCCTGTTAAACGGCGCGTTAGTAGGCTGTTATCATAGTACTGCAATGGTGTACATTTGACAAAGAATCGTAAGCACTGTACTGTACCACATGCAACTACTTCAGCTTAAAAGAAAGCATGCTTGGTTCACTTGATATTGATTGAATGTTGCCATGTTTATTGATGAAAGTTTCTTATGGATGGATTGCTACATATACCAGGCTATGACGTCTGGAATGTGCCAGTTCAGGACTTGTTGGATTTGCCACATTAAGATTTGTTGAATGTGCCAGCCAAGACTTGTTGAATGTCTTGGATTAAGACTTGTTGAATGTGCCAGAGCGAGAATTGTTGAATTTGCCGAACAAAGGCCTGTTGGATTTGCCAGATCAAGATTAAAAACGCCAGACAATGATCTATCCTGTGTCAAGATTTTTGACGCCAGGCGACCGATATCCTATAATAAAGTTGATGGCTATCTGGACAGAAGATCGGCAATGCTGCAATGCCACTGGACGTTGCTAGAGGCTGAAGGCGGTAATAATTAAATTGCTGGTAAAGATAACTGACAGAAAATGAGCGAATTACTTCGTCGTCAGAACAGATATTGCGAAAGTACGGAAGCCCCCAGGGGACATGAGAGAAAAAAAATATATACAAAGCTATCTCGTGCGCACGACTTAGAGCCGTAACTCGTGCGCACGACTTAGCCGCCTATCTCGTGCGCACGAGATAGGAACGAGGCTCCATATTAGATTCGTATAAGACCTCGTTCTGGTGAGGGAGAACCTCGTCTCTATGTCGTGCGCACGACTTATTCGTCTATCTCGTGCGCACGACTTAGGAGGCTAACTCGTGCGCACGACTTAGAGACGTAACTCGTGCGCACGAGTTAGAAGGCTAACTCGTGCGCACGACTTAGAAGCATAACTCGTGCGCACGACTTAGAGCCGTAACTCGTGCGCACGACTTAGCCGCCTATCTCGTGCGCACGACATAGAGACGAGGTTCTCCCTCACCAGAACGAGGTCTTATGCGAATCTAATACGGAGCCTCGTTCCTATCTCGTGCGCACGAGATAGGCGGCTAAGTCGTGCGCACGAGTTACGGCTCTAAGTCGTGCGCACGAGTTATGCTTCTAAGTCGTGCGCACGAGTTAGCCTTCTAACTCGTGCGCACGAGTTACGTCTCTAAGTCGTGCGCACGAGTTAGCCTCCTAAGTCGTGCGCACGAGATAGACGAATAAGTCGTGCGCACGACATAGAGACGAGGTTCTCCCTCACCAGAACGAGGTCTTATGCGAATCTAATATGGAGCCTCGTTCCTATCTCGTGCGCACGAGATAGGCGGCTAAGTCGTGCGCACGAGTTACGGCTCTAAGTCGTGCGCACGAGATAGCTTTGTATATATTTTTTTTCTCTCATGTCCCCTGGGGGCTTCCGTACGAAAGTGAGTGGACTAGTCAGATAGTATGCCCCCACGGGTCTCAAAAGGGGAGTTTTGGGGTAATTTATGTTTGGTGGAAACCACTCGGAGTCACCTGTGTAAGCGAATTTCCCAAAATGTAAAGTTGCCAAAAGTTTATTGGGTGAGATGCCTTTAATAGGGATTCCCGTTCAGAGAATGGTCATAGATTTATTTGGACCAAGTGATCCGACTATGAACAAAGGGAATCGCTCTATACTTGAGCAACCATAGTAGTATACAGAGTGCATTTGAAGCCAGTGGCGCCTGACTGCGCATGCGCGAGAAACCGAAAGTGGTGTGCGCAGGAGTTCTGCGCAAGTATGACGTCACTTCCGGTCTGCGTGAATCGGGCGTGACCTGGGTAGGACTGGTTGACCTATATCTGTATACCTTCGCGGTGATGCGGTCTGGCAGTGATGCGGTCTGCCTCCGCGGACAGAAAGTAGTCCCAAATACGTGGGTTTTCGTGAGAATGTTCGGCAATCTTCAGGGGCGAGAGGGGCCTCTAGTGGACTGATTGGGTCGAGTGAGATGTCAAACTGAAGCGCTCCTCCAGGGCCACCCAGTCATGGGTGGGTGCATGTAAAATTAGGATTTGTCCCAAAAATATAAAAAAGCGGAACACGAACTTTACCCCTATAATAGGGGAAAACTCCTATCAACCCTATCCCAAAGGGCTAATATCGGCCCCTGGCTTATCGGGGCCTGCTGAAAGAGGTAGGGTGGGGGAGTGGGTGTATGTAAATTTAGGATTTGTCCCGAAAATATAAAAGCGGAACACGGACTTTACCCATCCAATAGAGGAAAACCCCTATCAACCCTATCCCCAAGGGCTAATATCGATCCCCGGGCTTATCGGGGTCTGCCTATCAAGTCATGGGTTGGTGCATGTAAAATGAGGATTTGTCCCCGAAAATATAAAAAGCGGAATACGGACTTTACCCCTACAATAGGGCTCAAAGGGTCAAAGGTCACATCCAGGTCAAACGGTCAAAGGTCCCCCTTCCGGCAATGTTCGGCCCTCTACGGGCCAATAGATAGCCTTTATCCGCCCTCCCGAAACACCCATGGAATGCACAGATCACGCCATAGCATAATAGTATGGGGCCGAGTGTGGGTACATCCAGGTCCTCCGTGTACGCGCGAATGACGTCACTATGACGTCACATCCGCATGTAAACTTCACGCCATAGCATTGTAGTATAGGGTGCATTCCACACCTAAATGATGTGCGGCTAAAAACAGGCATGGGTTCGGATCTTCGGCCACAAATTGATGTAAAATCTTTAACAAAAACCCTGTGAAAGTATATATTTTCTAAATCGGCACACCCGTGCCATTATTTCAGAAGACTTGTGAGCTATTGAAATTGAATAGAAAATACGTACAATCCTCCTTAAACCTTCTTCAACTTTTCTGAAAAACTCCATAAAATATATGAAAATGTGTCAAATTCTACCCGCAACCCAGAGAAAACGTACGAAATGATTTTCTTTTTATGTATGTTAAAGTGTTTCCCGTCCAAAGAACAATTTAAAATGGCGAAAAAAACAGGGGGTCGACCTACTCGTTTTTTGTAAAATTTTATCGCCATAAAGGAATCATCATTTTCGCTTCCCGAAAAAGTGCGGATTTTGGCCCGCCAGATATTCAATTCCGGACACGATTAACTCTGTAGTGGCGAGTGGGTGCGATCAACAAGCAATTGTTATATCCTCGTTTGGAGAAATGGTTACGTCCAGCAGGGTGATACTATAGAAACCAGCTGGTAGAAAGGTAAGAAGAATTACCATGCTGTCAAAATCGGGCGTCCTTCCTTATTATAAAATTAGGGAGGGGCCATTTGTGCGAAACCGTGGCCTAGTGTGGAGTGCACCCTTAAGGCTAGGGTGTTTTCTCAGAATTTCTGTTCTCAAGGCTATGACAATCTGGGAGTGTTTGCGAGTTTCTTGGTATGCGACACTTGCTTGTAGTATGCAGTTTTAACGGATATCCCGTCAATCACTTTCCCCCTACCCCATCTTTGGTTTTGCGACTTTTGCTGAAAAATCCCGAGTTTACGAGCTCAATAAGAATATCATAGCATTATGCATTGATCGTGACAATCAGACCCATGTACAAAGATCGGGAGTGGTGACCAGCTTTCGAATGAGGCATCAGGAGCAAAACAAACGCAAAAATAGCTGAAATTCGAGCCAAATTGTCAATAATTTTTCATTCCGACTTTTCCAAAACATTGGGGGGTGGGAGTACAAACTTCGAGATAAAAGGGACAAAACCAGAATAATACGCTCTCATTCACTTTAGATCAGGGTGTTGGTGTGATCCGTATTGAAAATTAATCACTTTGACATTCGCATTGACAATAATAGGACATACAGGTCACTAATCGTAACATACATGCCTAACCAAGGGGAGGTAATTCTGTATAGGTCTAAATAGCATATATACAAGGCCAATGTTATCATACCATATAGTATGCATAAAATCGAAACATTTCTGACTAAGATAAACGATCTTTACGATCCTGTTCCATATCAAGTCATTACAAGGTCCGAATAAGCGCTTTTATCGAGTGTAGTGTAGGAGGACATACAATATTTGGCCTACTCTTGTATTATAACCGCGCAAAGGAGCCTACATTAAGGGTGCATTCCACACCTAAATGATGTGCGGCTAAAAACAGGCATGGGTTCGGATCTTCGGCCACAAATTGATGTAAAATCTTTAACAAAAACCCTGTGAAAGTATATATTTTCTAAATCGGCACACCCGTGCCATTATTTCAGAAGACTTGTGAGCTATTGAAATTGAATAGAAAATACGTACAATCCTCCTTAAACCTTCTTCAACTTTTCTGAAAAACTCCATAAAATATATGAAAATGTGTCAAATTCTACCCGCAACCCAGAGAAAACGTACGAAATGATTTTCTTTTTATGTATGTTAAAGTGTTTCCCATCCAAAGAACAATTTAAAATGGCGAAAAAAACAGGGGGTCGACCTACTCGTTTTTTGTAAAATTTTATCGCCATAAAGGAATCATCATTTTCGCTTCCCGAAAAAGTGCGGATTTTGGCCCGCCAGATATTCAATTCCGGACACGATTAACTCTGTAGTGGCGAGTGGGTGCGATCAACAAGCAATTGTTATATCCTCGTTTGGAGAAATGGTTACGTCCAGCAGGGTGATACTATAGAAACCAGCTAGTAGAAAGGTAAGAAGAATTACCATGCTGTCAAAATCGGGCGTCCTTCCTTATTATAAAATTAGGGAGGAGCCATTTGTGCGAAACCGTGGCCTAGTGTGGAGTGCACCCATAGGGCCGAGTGTGTGTACATCCGGGTCCTCAGTGTGCGCGCGAATGACGTCACTATGACGTCACATCCGCATGTAAACACACCCATAGCGGTTCCTCCAGCGTAGATGTGCTGTGGTGGAGGGGATAATAAAAGGATTAACCTGTAATCTTTGTTGTTGTTGTTGTTGCTCTCTTTTTGGACTAACCAATCAGAATAGTACGTATCACGGACTACACCCGTAGAACTACGTATAGGCGCGTATAGGAAAGGTGTGCTATCACTCACCACTACTGGAATATGACAGCCATCCTTGATGCCCGAACATGGACCACGAGCGCTCACGCCGGAACCAGCGACGGCTCGTTGGCCTCACAATGGTCTTTGCCCTATTGACCCTGACGCTGTGGCAATGACAACGACAGAAAAAGAACGGCTCTTCAGAGCCTCCACAGATGCGCTTATGTGCAACCGATATATACGAGGGTCAGTCACAGGGTGCGTCATTCACCATGTCACCGAGGGACCTGACCATAAATACGAGAGACAGACAGAGTGTGTGTCATTCACCCTTCGTCATTGGGTCAACCATGTCACCAGTCCTACGAGCCATCCTGCCCCTTACACCCCAGGTGGGGTTACACGTCTATGAGGATAAAGTCACCATCGTTGAAGACCGTGAAGATGTTTGCTGGTCGCGCGCTGAGACCGTATCGAATACGGTTCCGCTACACCGTGATGGCTGGACCAAATTTAAACGGGTGTTGAGCGGTGAACTCGATGGGAACCTCATCCACATAGACAATGCCATCTACGTACACCGTGGACCCTTCTTTTCACGCCTGGGCCGTTACCAAGACCCTACGCGAGGCTTCATCCTAGACCCCGATCTGTGGACAGCCTTCGAGAAAGTGGTGCCTATGGTGGACCAGCTGTTTACACCGGACGAGCGGTCAGCTGTGCAGTTGGAGTGGGCTCGTGCCCTGAGTGAAGCGGCGGCAGAACCCAATGAACAAATTACCAAACCTAGCAATGAAGCGGAGGCAGACGACGATGCCATTGATTATCCGGCTAGACTGTCAGCCCAGTGACATGACCACCCGATCCTTTGATCTCACGTCATAAACTTTTCCTCCCTATAAATACGAGAGACAGTCAAATCTGGTATCATTCACGTACTGACCATGACGGAGCATATAATACGGGCGTTTCTCAGCTTGACTCCCGAGGTCTTCCTGCACGTCTATGCGGATACGGTCGATATCATGGAGGAGGTGGGAGACATCTGTGATGCGGACCCTACACAACCGTGGATGGGGTACAGTGCATTTCACCCTTCACCCTGTTCTATGGTCTGCATTGGAAGATGCCGTGGCAGATGTGGATCAAGTGCTTACGGACGAAGAGCGGTCATCAGACGAGTTGGATTGGTCATTTACCATGGACAATGTGCTGGCAGAAGCCAAAGAAGAAAATCAGAAAGAAACTCCAGCCCAATATATACCCGTTATAAATAAACAATAGAGCCAGGGTCCTTCATCATTTGTCACCATGAAGAGCTGGGAGAAGGTGCTGGATAACTTATACTACAGTCCCGACAGTCCAACGCCTATAGTGCATTGTCGGCTCTCTATCGAGCGGCCATACCCCAGGGGATACAACGTGCCCAAGTCCGAGATTGGTTAAAAAAACAAGACACCTATACCATACATCGGTCTGTCCGTCGCGATTTTCTACGGAACCGGGTCATCGTGGGTGGTATAGATGCCCAGTGGCAAGCGGATTTGGTCGATATAAGCGCCTTTGCCAAACACAACGATGGGAATCGGTATATCTTGACGTGCATCGATATCCTGTCGAAGTATGCGTGGGTGGTACCCATCCGGACGAAAACGGGGGCAAATCTCATAGCGGTGTTCAGGGACATCTTCAAGACCGGGCGCAAACCCTTGTATTTGCAAACCGACGAAGGCACGGAATTCCTCAACAGACCGTTCCAACATTTTTCTTCCATACGTACAACGAGGCCAAGGCTTCCGTTGTGGAAAAGTTCAACAGGACATTCAAAGGCCGCATGTATAAATATTTCACCTATAAGAATACAAGGCGGTACATCGATGTTCTCCCGAAACGTGTGAGTGGTTACAATCGAGCCTATCGCCGGAGTATACAGAGAGCCCCCATTACTGCGACCCAACGCAATGGAGCCCAAGTCCGGCGTGTCTTATACCCCAGGCAATCGCAGCGAACGACGAAGGAGGTGTTCAAGGTCGGGGACTCTGTACGGATCAGTAAAGTCAAAGGTCAATTTGAGAAAAGTTACTTGCCCAACTGTAGCGATGAGCACTTCCTGATTAAACGGCGCCTACCCCGACAGCGGCGAGTCTATGAACTGGAAGATCTTCAAGGGGAATCGTTGCTAGGGACGTATTACGAGACGGAATTACAGCCTGTCGTAAAAACAAAGCAAGACTACTACACGGTGGAGCAGATTATGAAAACGGAACGTCGACGTGGCAAACTGTTTCATTTCGGCAAATGGCAAGGCTGGCCCAGTTCCTTCAATTCCTGGGTCGCGGCCAACCAGGTGAAACGACTATAAAGCCAGACACCACTACCGTCATCCTTCATTCCACGTTCGACCATGAACACGGTGATATGGACAAACAGCAGCTGCCTCTGAACACAGCGTCTCCCAAACGCGCAAAGCGCAAGTGGGCTTTGTGGTGATATTGCTAACCCTGCTGACTGTTGTACGGAGGTGTGTTTTACGACGTAGCCTATCTCAGCACTCTACTTAACAGACCTACAACACCAGCCGTGAGTGGCAGTCAAACCAGTCTACAGATCTTCTCTACACCAGTCAACCCCGTGATCGAAACGAGCCCAGTCATCACCACCTCACCACGTGTACAAGCCACATCGAGCTCCACACCGAGTATACAGTCCACACCTACACCAAGTACACCCACTACGTCTGAAAACCCTCCGGATTTCATCACTCACAGTCAACGCCCATCGACAACGGCGACCGACGTTGTTGTTGTACCCACCACCACCCCAGTTCACTCGTACCAAATTTACAAGAGCGGGTTACCACGACAGCGGATACACCTTCAACCATGGAACCCCGGTGGCAACATCCCTTCACTTGCGTCATCGCAGGACCGACGGGTTCCGGCAAAACGCGCTTCGTCAGGAAGCTCCTTCAACACGCCGACAGCATGATCACCCCACCCATTGCCCGAGTCGTGTGGTGTGAAGGAGAATGGCAGGCAGCGTATGCAGCAATGCCCCACATCACGTTCGTGGACGGCCTACCCAACCTGGCCGATTTGGAACCCGACACCTTGGTGGTTCTGGATGATCTCATGGCGGAGACGGATGCGCGGGTCACCCAACTTTTACCAAAGGCAGCCATCATCGACGTCTCAGCATCATCTACATTGTGCAGAATCTGTTCAGTAAAAACAAAGAACATCGGAACATCAGCTTAAATGCCCACTACCTGGTGGTCTTCAAAAACCCGAGAGATACCATCAACTGCTGCACCTGGCGAGACAGATGTATCCCGGCCGCACACCGTTTGCGTTGGAAGCCTTTGAAGATGCGACAACCCCTCAGCACGGGTATATGCTCTTCGACCTCAAGCAAGCCACCCCCGATCACCTTCGACTACGAACCGGAATCTTTCCCGGAGAGACCCACCACGTGTACATGCAAAAAAGTCCAGAATCGAGTCTCTCAAACACAAAAGAAAAAGGTGTTACAGAAAGGCGGATTTCTCGGGGCCATCTTAGCACCGTTGGCCGCTTCCGTGTTGGGTCCAGTATTGGGCGGACTCTTCGGTCGACAATGAACCACACGAAAAAAATGGTCCTCGTCGAACCTCGGCTCCTTCAAAACCTCCAATCGCCCTACCCTGTCCCACCTACGGTGAAGACGATAAACACCCTCGATGAAGAGATGAAACAGATCTTATAAAGACCGGGGTTTAGCGACAGTGAGAAAGTACAACAGTACAATGAAACGCTTCAGCGGTACATGACGTTCATGGACCAATACAAAACCCTCTCTACCCCAGCACCACCACCACCACCACCCCGCAACACACCGCCGACTTCAGCACCGCTCCAACAGCCGCCATTACCAGGGGTACCACCCACAGCCCCATAGTGGGTCGAAGTCGAAGTCCTGAAGAGTGTACCTGCATCGTTCAAGAAACAAGCTGGCCTGGTATTACAACGGGTGAAACAGAATCCTAACATGACTTGGAATGATAAAGTTGAACTACTGGTACAGAATCAGGTGGTCCCCGGTGCCCACATGACAGATTTAGTGAATGACCTGATGCGTCAACGCAGGTCACACACGGATCCTCGAGGATCCTATTTGAACAGCGGTTTGTAACATTGCCGAACCCACTGACATTATCATATAAACCATACGGAAACACTGACCCAAGTTCTAGCATTCAGAATAGTTCCCGCTCTCGGATTTTTCTCTCAAATCCAAAGGGGGAATCCTTGGTAGATGGATAGACGACGTCTATGATCTGAATACTAAAGTTGTCCCAGCCATGGTCGGGTCCAGAAAAATGCTTACCTATAAGCAATTGCTTTTTCCTAACGGATTTTCTGTGACCATTCACCCTAAGATGGAGTCTTTGGGTGGTCTTGCCAACATACTGTTGACCACACTTCTTACAAGAAAATACATATATACAGTTTGTAGTAGAACAAATAAGATCAACATACGAGTTTACAGAATATGAGTTACCAGTTAACGCGGAACTAAATGACGCTCCAATACCCTTACTCGTGGGACAAAGTGCGAACCAATGAAGTGTGGTACGAGGTGACCTACGAAGGGAAAGACACCCGACTCCCCCTCCCCGAAGGCCAGTACGATACCCCCAAGGAATTCACAAAGGGGCTGACAAGACTGTTGCATTATAAGGCTCTATGGGCGGTCACGAATACTTCAAAACCCATAAAAACCTTTCCCATCATGAATCACGTGGACTTCGATTACAACGCACACAACGACAAGGCACAGATCATCCTAACCGCCAACGTGAGTGTCGTACTGTGTCCTATCCTACAGCAAATGCTGGGTCTCGCTCACCCGACCTACACGGTTCCATCCGAGGACCATGGCCAGATCCCGATGGATATGTAGTCGGGTATGTACGGACTCTACGTCTACTCGGACGTGGTCGACAACCACATCGTGGGCGATATCAGCACACCTCTGTTACGGGTGGTCCCCAGTAAAAAGACGTATAGAGATCAAGTCACCCACAGTTTCACCCACATGCTCTACCTACCCGTACGACAAACCGACATCAACGCTATCACGGTGGATATAACGAGGGAAAGTGGTGCTGACACTTCATTTCCGACAAGCACGTTCTCCCCACTTTGTATAATGAAAGTACCTTACGAGTGCGATGCACGCAGCTATATGAACTATTATGCCCAACAGGCCGGGGGTGGCCTTCCGGTCTTTAGCAGCGCACGCATGCAACGAGGACACGGGCTGCGGAACATACTCGGGAGTATCGTCAAAACGTTCTTACCCTTGGTGACGCGTGGGGTAAAAGCAATCGGCAAACAAGCGGTACGCAGTGGACTGCAAGTGGCCGGTGATGTCTTGGGGGGTACGGCACCCAAAGAAGCACTGAAACGACGGGCCCAAGAAGCAGGAGGCGTCTTGGTCGCCAAAGCACAACGCATCGTAGGGAATAAAAGACCTGCACCGCCGAGACCACACACCAGTCGACGAACGACCCAGCGACGACGCACATCGAAGACCCAGGATATCTTTTCTTAAAACATTTCCTTAATCCACGCAGAGTCCTGCCTCTCCACCAACAGTGAATTGAATTTGTGGACCGTCCCGCCCACACAGACCAGTGCCGAACAAGTATTATGGGTGGAGCACCTCCCGCTCTCCAGCATCAACGAAACAGGGCCCATCGAGTTCACCATCAGTAATGCGGATACGGCCTATGTGGATTTAGCCCATACGTACTTGTATGTGAAAGCCAAGATCGTCATAATCTTGGCTTCAGAATCGTCGACAATGCCACGGTGGGCCCGACGAATCACAGGCTGCAGTCTATGTTTCAACAGGTGGATATTTTTCTCAGCGACAAACTCATCAGTGACTCGACCAACACGTACCCCTATCGAGGCTACATCGAGACGCTGTTGTCGTATGGACGAGAGGCTAAAAAATCTCAGCTGACAGCCGCTTTATTCTACCAGGACACAGCCGAGCACATAGGCACAGTGGACAATGCGGGATATAACAAACGGAAGGCTTTCACCGCGAACGGCGCCTCGGTGGATCTCATGGGTCGACTGCACGCAGACCTTTTCATGCAAGACCGGTACCTCTTGAGCAAGATCCAAAATCAAAATCCGACTGATACGGGCGCCTCCGACCTTCTCCTTGATGGCCACTGACGTAGACGGGCATGTAGCCGACTATAAGATCGTCATCCAATTACAAGCGTCTAGTCCGTCATTCATAATCCAGCCGTCGTCCATTAGAGAATATCCGCGTCCATAATCCAAAGACCTATTCCATTTCCATATAACAGTATTAGCACCAAATTCAAAAAGACAAAAGTATACATAAACATAGGCTTGTTTCCTGCAAGAGAGAAGCGGTCAACAGTTTTCAATGATGCCGGCAAGACATCAAGATGTTCCAAAAATATCAAATCCGTATCGCTGATCAGTATTCTTAATCCATAATATTCGTTATAGAGTCGTCATCTAAAAAAAAGATGTATCTCAGTCACGCTTTGATTGTGACTGTTCATATGAGTACCATGAAGATCTTGAAGTACATGGGTTCATACGGCCCCTAGCCCCGGGTTAAGCGGAATTAGATACAAGTTACGAAACGTAGCGCCATAGATCTTGCACGCTACGTTCGTATTTTGCTATCAGCATGCGATATGTATCGCCAAATTTGAGAAACTTTGAGTGGAGGTGCTTGGTGGAATAGCCCTGTTTTATAAGTTTCTGCAACAATGTTTTGTGACGTTGATTAAAATCATCACATTTAACACAGGATCTAGCAATGCTACTAAGCGAGATATGTATACGCCATATGCAGGTCCCACTGGAATATTACTATCCAGAAAGGGATAGTTTACGATGTCGAAATTGTAATCATCTCTTTTGTCATAAAGTCGACGAGAGAGAATGCCCGCTTCATTTTTATAGAGGTAGAGATCTAAATAAGATGTGCCTGTAGGGCTATCTGTAGTTTCCTTCAAATCCAGTCCTGTATGCCCGAAAAGTGAAACCGATTCCAGCCGTTCAATTGGGACACCTCAAAGCCTTGGAAACAAAGCCAGCCCAGTACCCTATCCGACGTGTGCAAACCAAAGTGTTCTCTGTGCCTGCTGGAAATATGAGCGCCAACAAAGAAAGCCAGTTCCTGAGGGAACTACCCAAACGATTGATCCTGGCCTGTGTGGACAATACCAGTTTCAGCGGAGCCTACCCAGAGAACCCGTTTGACTTTAAACATTTCGGCATCAATTTTGTGGCCCTGCATGTGGACGGACAGCAGGTCCAAGCCACGGCCTTAACACCAAAATTTGGGCTCGGGAATTTCATTCGAGCCTATCAGAGCCTGTTTACAGCCACCGGTCAAATCAACCAGGATGAAGGGAATATGATCAGTCGGGAGGACTACGCGAACGGAAACACGTTGTTCTGTTTCGATCTGACCCCCACCTTAGAGAACGACCATCAGCTGGCCCTCGCCAAGCAAGGCAATTTACGGTTGGAAATCCACTTTGCACGAGCCCTCCGGACCATCGTCAATGGGATCTGCTACGCCGAGTTTGACAACATCATTCAAGTGGACAAGGCGCGCAACGTCCTGTGTGACTTTGCCATCTAACATGGATACAGACCAGATTACCACCGTGCTGGAGAATGACCCAGGGACACATATGGTCTTTCAAGGGGTGTTCGACCGAGATGTGTTCCCATAAGACCGTGTGTATCCTGCTGCTGACGTTCTCAACACGGACACGATGGATCGGCCCGGTGAACATTGGGTGGCCGTGTACTTGACAGAACAGCAGGGCGAATACTTTGACCCGTACGGCCTGCCACCCCTCCATCCCGGTTTAACAGACTTCATGGATGAAGGCACAGAGACGTGGTGTTGGAACAGTCAAACGTTGCAAAGCCTGACCAGTAGCGTGTGCGGACAATATTGCTTGTTTTACCTGTACCATCGATGCCGGAGAAGAACCTTATCTACCTTCGTACAGATGTTTGACGAGTACCCCAAGGCCGAGGACCGTATATGACTGGGCCGCCCATCATGGGCTTAAGTTCTATCGATTTCAATGTACAAGCCCCCTGTTCTGGGCTTCAGTTTTCACGTGGTTGTTCTCACGTTGTTGTTGTTATTTATTGTCTAATAAAAAACAAAATGAGATCTCTCTCTCAAAAAAGCCTGTCTTGTGTGTTTTCTGTGTGAGCATAAAACAAGCGGCCATGAAGGCTATAACAGACATGCGGGATTCAATCAAACTGGCCTTGAACACCGTTGAGAAAGTAGCCAATCAGTGGCCTAGGATGGGGCCAAATATAACCAATGTCCAGAAAACAATGCAAGAGCACTGCAGTAAAATAGAGAGCCAATGAAATCAGCCCACAGTCCAAGTACATGTTTTGGTCTAGGTTAAGAGCGGGCATTCCAGCACAAAAATTTTGAAGAGGAGTTACAAGTGACAAGAGTACCTTAATTTTATGTGCACCCACCCATGACTTGATTGGCAGGCCCGGATAAGCCCGTACACCGATATTAGTCCCCACTAAGCAGGGTTGATAGGAGTTTTCCCCTCTTGTAGGGGGTAAAGTCCGTGTTCCGCTTTCTATATTTTCGGGGGACAAATCCTCAATTTGCATACACCCACCCTGCCTCTCTCAGCAGGCCCCGATAAGCCCGGGGGGACCGATATTCGCCCTTTTGGATAGGATTGATAGGAGTTTTCCGCTATTTTAGGGGTAAAGTCCGTGTTCCGCTTTTTATATTTTCGGGGACAAATCCTCGTTTAAGATGCACCCACCCATGACTTGATAGGCAGACCCCGATAAGCCAGGGGACCGATATTAGCCCTTTGGGATAGGGTTGATAGGGGTTTTCCTCTATTGTATGGGGTAAAGTCCGTGTTCCGCTTTTTATATTTTCGGGACAAATCCTAAATTTACATACACTCACTCTCCCACCCTACCGCTCTCAGCAGGCCCCAATAAGCCAGGGACCGATATTAGCCCTTTGGGATAGGGTTGATAGGAGTTTTCCCCTATTGAATGGGTAAAATCCGTGTTCCGCTTTTTATATTTTCAGGACAAATCCTAATTTTACATGCACCCACCCATGACTGGATGGCCCTGGAGGAGCGCTTCACTTTGACATGTCACTCGACCCAATCAGTCCACTAGAGGCCCCTCTCGCCCCTGAAGATTGCCGAACATTCTCACGAAAACCCACGTATTTGGGAATACTTTCTGTCCGCGGAGGCAGGCCGCATCACCGCCAGACCGCATCACCGCGGAGGAATACAGATATAGGTCAACCAGTCCTACCCAAGTTACGCCCGATTCACGCAGACCGGAAGTGACGTCATACTTGCACAGAACTCCTGCGCACACCACTTTCGGTTTCTCGCGCATGCGCAATGAGGCGCCACTGGCCTTAAATGCACTCTGTATACTACTAACCATGCTACGAAGTATCCGGGCAATGTACCACTTCTGGTTATAGATCCTGAAATGATATTGGAAGCTTAACTAGAGACATATTGCGGTACTCAGAGAAGTATTGACGCATATGGAGAGTTAATTTACATCCGAACGATAAACAGAATTCGGCTGTTCTTGATTCGTCAAAATAACAAAATCTCTCTATCATCCCAGTGTACATCGGATTAGTGGAGAAATGCAGTTAAATTAACACGGATCAAAACTGGCCCCACTGGCAGCAGAATCTGTCATAAATATGGAATTTACGCGTTAGTGGACCGTCGGAATATCTATATTTCTCACCCATTAGAGTGAACTTCATGTCGGTCTTGTGTTACACGCTCTTCTGATCGGTACCGGAAGTACTTGACCAAAAGGGCCACAAGTTCCCCACTGACCACAAGAAGTTACTCATGCAATGGGAGAGAGCTTACCACATTGCGTAAAGGGTCGAAAAGGGAGAATTCAATGTGCCCACACGAATAGCCACAATAAAAGCGTGGCTGGGATGACAATCATTACATGTATCACTTTTGGTTCTTGCGATTATGTTTTTAGAAATATGCAGTCATTATATTTGTCTGTGGGGTCATATGACATTTTGTCGGTACCCCTGCATCGTTTTCCACCACCCTTTTATGAAAAAACTGTAGGCTTTACTCATCTGAACAGCCAGAAACGTTTCGATCAAGCCATGATCAGACGATGTAGAATCGGCCGTTCACGATTAACTCACGAACATTTACTAAAATAAGAGCCAGTCCCAAAATGTATTCCATGCCACGAAGATCTCACAGTGAAACATATTCTTATCGACTGTATAGATTTTAAGATTGTAAGAGATTCTTTTTACTGAGCAGCTACTTTAGAAGATCTTTTTAGTGGAGTGAAAGAAGAATGTATCTTAGGTTATTTGAGAAAAATCGGTTTGTTGTATAAGTTTTAATGTGTGTATGTTTTAATATGTTGGATTACTAAGTTATTAATTTGAATACTTAGAATTTTGTTTGATCGTCGCTATATAGCTGAAATATTGCTGAACGCGACGTTAAACCTTAAATTTATTGCTCAAATCTCATTGCTATGCCTTATTTCCTCCTTTAGGAGATCCTTTGCAGAATAAAAGTTACCTCCCTTTAGGGAGCTTAGCTGGTTTACTCTGCGAATGCGCCCCATGAAGTCGTCCTCTTTTTCTCCTGCATCTGCCGCGTGTAGACGTATTTGAAAGGAGTTCCTGTTAGGTTCTAGATTTGGACGTAACCTAGGGTTATTTCCTGAAGCTAACTACTGGCGATTTATATTGGACAATGTCTGATCAAACATTCCCTGAAAATTCCAAACGTTGCCGTCCCTGTCGGCATTCTTGGTCTATTTTGGATTCTCATTCGACCTGCTTTTCGTGCAAAGACATTTATGCTATCGGCAGGTCACCTGTTTGGAATGTTTGGACTGGGACTATACTACCTGGCGAAATTACGTCCAGGCGAGACGTGCGTTCCTTCTACGGTCGGATCCCAACCTATCAGTTGACGAGAGACGACAATCAGAAATGCTCTCGTCGGCGACATGAAGTTTAACGAAGATCTACCTGGGTCGCACTTGGAAGTGTCCCATCTTCTCAGCTCTAGCATGCCCCCCCCCCCCCATGTGGAATACCAACATTGTTTATAATGTTTCATATTTATTCTACGCGTATAACGCACATGGCCTACCATTCAGGCTGCCGTTTATCTCCAGCATAGTAAAGTTGATACAGGACTGTTCCCGCCTGGCGGGAAAATATAGAGCGGTGCAGAACACGTGTCTGTCGAAACTTTCATGGTTATATACCAGATTAGAGAGGAACACGCTATATTCACGAGCCCTTAATTCACAGTCAAGCAGGTGGAAATCGACAACTCGACTCTACCCCTGGTATACCAAGACAGGTTTACTCGAGGTCATCACGACCTCAGCGACTCATCTGACGGCTCTGGGACTAAGATCAAGTCTGGAGTTACGCAATCATCCGTCACTGCTTCTGGGACAACAAAGACACAGTTTCCAAGTGGCGGTCTGCTTCAACATTGAGAGCTATCATTGCAGATCGACCTTTCGTTATCGGGATCGGACAAATATTTTTTTTCTGCATCGAGTACTCATCCTTGGCCGTTTGTTTCTTATTCAGATCAGCATAACGGGCTTCGGCTTCGCCTCATCGGTCAACCTCAGTTGATGTCCATCCACAGCCCAGTACATCGACACTACGGGCTCCGGCTTCATCCAATCAATCGACTACTACTGATGTTCATCCACAGCCTAGTACTCCTCTACAACGGGCTTCGACTTCACCCCAACGATCTAAGCCCCTTCCTGCTTCTACGACTGCTTCGTCTAAAACAGTTTTTCGAGCTACGGCATTGTATAAAAAAAATGATCTACATGAGTTTGATTACCATAATTAACTGGATGATCAATTTGATCAAATACATATGAGATGGACTGATTAGAATTTGACCCCAAATTTGGTGGTGATTCAGGATTGAACATTGATTTCATGGATTTTATTGAGAAACACCAGTTATCTCCAATCAACCTAAGGTTTCTGCCTCGGTCGATTTCTGGCATCTTGACGTTGATGGCGATAGGATTCTACCTCAAAGCCGCTCCCGTACACCACAACGCCGTTCCCGTACGCCACAACGCCGTTACTGTACACCACAACGCCGTTCCCGTACGCCACGACGCCGTTTCCGTACACCTCAACGTCGTTCCCGAACACCACAACGTCGTTCCCGTACGCCACAACGCCGTTCTCGTACATCACAACGCTGTTCCCGTACGCCACAACCCCGTTTCCGTACACCTCAAAGCCGTTTCTCGTACGCCACAACGTTGTTCCCGTACGCCGCAACGCCGTTCTCGGACGCCATTACGGCGTTCCCCGACGCTTCTACGCCGTTTCCCGTACGCCTTCGTCGCCGTTCCCGGACGCCATAACGCCGCTCTCGGACGCCACGACACCGTTCTTGGTCACCACCTCGTCAGTGGGTTTCTGTTTGCGAAACTTTACCTTCGATCAACGTATCACAACCATGTCATCCACTTGATCGTCTGTTGTCTGTCAACTTTTCGCGTCCCATTCCTGCCTCGCCACCGGTTGCGGACCAGTCTTTCCCTATTGCATCTACGTCTTTTCATCGGGGCCTCGTCGATGTTTCACCTGATCGTCGTTCGTCTTCTGCATCATCTGCCTCTGTTCGAAAGTCATCGCCTCCACCGGACGTCAACTCTGCTCCGGTATGGGCGTCCATATTCACTTCTTACTACCGTCAACTTAAGGACGACGACAAGTTTAAGAAACCTACGTTCACGTTTTACAAACTCCACGATGGTTTTCTCCCAGACAAGCCTCGTGTACCGGACCGCGATTTGGATCATGTATTGAAGTTTGTCCAAGCCGCTTTCCCTTAGCTTCGCTTCCTAGGAAGTTGATCGTCTTCAGGAGATGTTTCTCGCCATTCAGCGTATTACGTCGTACACCTACTGGTTCCGGTCGCCACAGCTCGACTTGCGGTCGAACATGCCATCCGTCAGCCTGATGGGTCGATTCTTCTGTCTCCCGTTCACCACACCTACCTTCGGGGGTTTTCTTGACACGCTGAACAAGTCTACTGTCATGTCATCGAGGCTGGCGCCTATTCTTATGCTTCTCTCCTTCAGTTTCAGCGCATAGTATTTCTGCGCAACTCCAAGGCCGAAGTTCCGGTTTCAGCTAGAACCCTACTGATGCACCAGCCGTTGACTTCTAGTTCGTCTTCAACAACGCAATTGAGTCTGTTACGCCTGGTTTTCGCGAGGAGAGGTGAAGACAAGTCTTCACGTTCCCGTGTTCGGCGTATCACGCGTGGGAGGTCTTCTAGAGGTAGAGGTGCCTCCAACAAGTGATTGTCTGCATTGTTGCATTAGGAGTGCATGTACGGCACTCCTGACTCCTGTTGCATGAGTGCATGTATGTATGCCGTCCATTCATTTGAGTCGAGGACTTGGGGTCCCTACGGAAGGATTTTGCAAGTCATGGGTGGGTGTATGTAAAATGAGGATTTGTCTCGAAAATATAAAAAGCGGAACACGGACTTTACCTCTAAAATAGGGGAAAACCCCTATCAACTCTATCCCAACCCGGCTAGGCTCAGTCAACCTAGGATATATACAACGGTGTTAGAACCCGAACATCAGACAGGAACATCGACCTCGTTATAAATACACGATTCTCTCTGGGTCCATTATCAGTCATCACCATGAAGCGCTCGGAGAAGGTGTTGGATAACTTATACTACAGTCCCGACAGTCCAGCAGCCTATAGTGCATTGTCTGCTTCTGTATTGAGCCGCTAAACCCCACGGCATTCATCTATCGCAAGTTCGAGATTTGCTCAAACAACAAGACACTTATACCTTACATCGAGCTGCCCGCCGCCATTTCTAACGGAACCGGGTCATTGTTGGTGGTATAGATGCCCAATGGCAAGCAGATTTGGTCGATATGAGCGCCTTTGCCAAACACAACGATGGGAATCGGAATATTTTGACATGCATCGGTATCCTGTCGAAGTATGCGTAGGTGGTACCCATCCGGACGAAAACGAGGGCGAATCTCGTAGCTGCGTTCAAGGGCATCTTAAGACCGGGAGCAAACCCTTGTATTTACAAACCGACGAAGGCACCGAATTCGTCAACAGACCATTCCAACAGTTTCTTCTTTCACACCTACAACGAGACCAAGGCTTCGGTCGTGGAAAGGTTCAACAGGACATTCAAAGGCCGCATGTACAAGCACTTTGCGGCTAAGAATACACAACGGCACATCGATGTTTTCCCGAAACTTGTGAGTGGATACAATCAAGCCTATCAACGGAGCATACAGAGAGCCCCCATTACCGTTACCGAATGCAACGAGGCCGAAGTCCGGCGTATCTTGTACCCATGCAATCCCAACCACGGCCGAAGAAGGTGTTCAAGGTCGGGGACCCTGTACGAATCAGTAAAGTCAAGGGTAAGTTCGAGAATAGTTACCTCCCCAACTGGAGCGATGAGCACTTCGTCATTAAACGTCGCATACCCCGACAACCACGAGTATATGAACTGCAAGATCTTCAAGGGGAACCATTGTACGGGACGTTTTACGAGCAAGAGTTACAGCCCGTGATGAAAACAAAGCAAGACTACTACACTGTGGAACGCATCCTGAAAACCGAGCAATGCCGAGGCAAGACGATGCATGAAATGGCAAGACTGGCCCAGTTCCTTCAATTCCTGGGGCACGGGCCAACCAGATGAAACGACTATAAAACCAGAAACCACCGCCGTCATCCTTCATTCCACGCTCGACCATGAACACAGTGCTATGGACAAAGCATCTCTGAACACAGCGTCTCCCAAACGCGCAAAGCACAAGTGGGCTTCCTAGTGACATTGCTAACCCTGCTGGGCGTTTTGTATGGAGGTGTGTTCACAACGTAGCCTATCTCAGCACTCACCACCTAGGACACCAGCCGTGAGTGCCAGTCAAACAAGTCTACAGACCTCCTCTACGCCAGTCAAACCTCACACGGCGACCACTACCACACCACGTATACAATCCAGGTCAACATCGACCCCAACACCAAGTATTGCAGCGCCCACTACGTATACGACCACCTGCAGTAAACGCCCGCACGTGTCGACAACGGCGACCAACGTTGACGCACCGACGACCTCGCTTCACTCGTACCAAATTTAGAAGAGCGGGTTACCACGACAGCGGATACTCCTCCAACCATGGACCCCCGGTGGCAACACACCTTCACTTGCCTCATTGCGGGGCCGACGGGCTCAGGCAAGACGCACTTTGTCCAGAAACTCGTTCAACACGCCGACAACATGATTACTCCACCCATTGCCCGGGTCGGGTGGTGTTACGGAGAATGGCAAGCGTCGTATGCAGCAATGGCCCACATCACGTTCGTGGAAGGCCTACCCAACCTGGCTGATTTGGAACCAGACACTTTGGTGGTGGTCGATGATCTCATGGCGAAAACGGATGCGCGGGTCACTCAGCTCTTTACCAAAGACAGTCATCATCGGTGGCTCAGCGTCATCTACATCGTGCAGAATCTGTTCAGTAAAAACAAAGAACATCCGAACATGAGCTTAAATGCCCACTACCTGGTAGTGTTTAAAAACCCGAGAGATACCACTCAACTGCGGCACCTGGCGAGACAGATGTACCCCGGAGGCACTCAGTTTGCATTGGAAGCGTTTGAAGATGCGACAAAAATAATGTAAACACACCCACAGTGGCTCCCCCAGCTGGAGTGTGTATGTGATGATGGGGATAATAAACATTTCGAGCACACCATTCTTGTTTATGTTGTCTCTGTAGTCAACTAATAAAACGGGTAGGGTTGAGGATTCCAGCGTTAGTTGAACATGATGTCTGCTCGAGTACGGACGCACGCTCCGACGCTCCGGGTACTGAAGACAGCCCCACCCGAGTTGGTTCGGACTATTGTACGTGACGCAGGCCCTGATCTCGTGTGCTGTCTGTGTGAGATCGGACTAATATCTTAATAGAGAACGTGCCAATGACTCCGGCTCAGAAGGCGAACTTGGCCAAGTATAAGACAGGTCTCCGGACCCTGGTTCAGAAGCGAGTCTCCCAAACACAGAAGAAAAGTGACAGCAGGGTTAGCAATGTCACTAAGTAGCCCACATCTCTAGATGATGAACATTATGGATTAAGAATACTGATCAGCGATACGGATTTGATATTTTTGGAACACCATGATGTCTTGTCGGCATCAGTGAAAACTGTTGACCGCTTCTCTCTTGCAGGAAACTAACCTATGTTTATGTATTCTATGATTGTCTTCTTGAATTTGGTGCTAATACTAGTGTTATATGGAACAGATCTTTGGATTATGGACGCAGATATTATTTAATAGACGCCGGCTGAATTATGAATGAATGGATGCAGCGTGACATAGAACAGCAATCTCCGATACGCGCACCCCGCAAGTCACAACGACAGACTCGACCTCCACTGACTTGGGAAGCCGAATGGGAACCGGAGTCACCACCCAAAACACTACAGCTGATACGCTCCTTACGGGAACCTTTCACACCCTTTAAAACATTTAAAACAGCACCCTTGGTCAAGACACCTCACCTCTCCAGGGCAGTGATACGTAGCAAGTCACCGCGACGATCACGACGCCGAGAACAAGCCCCCAGGCCTGGGAACACTATGAACACCAACAGCGGCAGCAGGAAAGCTCAGTCGTCATGTTTTACCTCACACTACCCAGTAATAGCTCGGCTGCGGTGTTCCCCAACAACAGCTTGGCCCATTATGTCACGTAGCTGCAACATCCCTTACATGTCCCCGGAGTGTGGTGGGAATTGTTGGTTGTTCAAGAGAGAGAATTTCTGGATGTACTACAATAGGAATTGTTGGATGCTGGATGTACTACAGTAGGAATTGTTGAATGTGCCAGAGTGAGTATTGCTGGTTGTACTATAGTAGGAATTGCTGGATGTATCAGAGAGAGAATTGCTGGATGTACTACAGTAGGAATTGTTGGATGCTGGATGTACTACAGTAGGAATTGTTGGATGTACCAGAGAGAGAATTGCTGGATGTACTACAGTAGGAATTGTTGGTTGTTCAAGAGATAGAGATTGTTGGATGTGGCAGAGAGAGTATTGCTGGATGTACTACAATAAGAATTGTCAGATGTACCAGAGACAGAATTGCTGGATGTACTACAGTGAAAATTGTTGGATGGGCCAGAGCGAGAATTCCTGGATGTACTACAGTAGGAATTGTTGTATGTACCAGAGAGAGGAAAGCTGGATGTACTACAGTAGGAACTGATGGATGTTCAAGAGAGAGAGATTGTTGGATGTGTCAGAGAGACAATTGCTGGATGTACTACAGTAGGAATTATTGAATGCTGGATGTACTACAGTAGGAATTGTTGGATGTATCAGAGAGAGAATTGCTGGATGTACTACAGTAGGAATTGTTGGATGCCAGAACAAGAATTGCTGGATGTACTACAGTAGGAATTGTTGGATGTGCCAGAGAGAGAATTGCTGGATGTACTACAGTAAGAATTGTTGGTTGTTCAAGAGAGAGAGATTGTTGGATGTGTCAGAGACAATTGCTGGATGTACTACAGTAGGAATTATTGAATGCTGGATGTACTACAGTAGGAATTGTTGGATGTACCAGAGAGAGAATTGCTGGATGTACTACAGTAGGAATTGTTGGATGCCAGAGCAAGAATTGCTGGATGTACTACAGTAGGAATTGTTGGATGTGGCAGAGAGAGTATTGCTGGATGTACTGCAGTAAGAATTGCTGGATATGCGAGAGAGAGGATTGCTGGATGTACTACAGTAGGAATTGTTGAATGTACCAGAGGGAGAATTGCTGAATGTACTACAGTAGGAATTGATGGACATGCCATAGAGAGAATTGCTGAATGTACTACGGTAGGAATTGTTGGATGTACCAGAGGGAGAATTGCTGAATGTACTACAGTAGGAATTGTTGGATGTACCAGAGATAGAATTGCTGAATGTACTACAGTAGGAATTGATGGACGTGCCATAGAGAGAATTGCTGAATGTACTACAGTAGGAATTGTTGGATGTACCAGAGGGAGAATTGCTGAATGTACTACAGTAGGAATTGATGGACGTGCCATAGAGAGAATTGCTGAATGTACTACAGTAGGAATTGTTGGATGTACCAGAGGGAGAATTGCTGAATGTACTACAGTAGGAATTGATGGACGTGCCATAGAGAGAATTGCTGAATGTACTACAGTAGGAATTGTTGGATGTACCAGAGGGAGAATTGCTCAATGTACCACAGTAGGAATTGTTGGGTGTACCAGAGATAGAATTGCTGAATGTACTACAGTAGGAATTGATGGATGTTCAAGAGAGAGAGATTGTTGGATGTGTCAGAGAGACAATTGCTGGATGTACTACAGTAGGAATTATTGAATGCTGGATGTACTACAGTAGGAATTGTTGGATGTACCAGAGAGAGAATTGCTGGATGTACTACAGTAGGAATTGTTGGATGTGCCAGAGCAAGAATTGCTCTATGTACTACAGTAGGAATTGTTGGATGTGCCAAAGCGAGGATTGCTGGATGTACTACAGTAGGAATTGTTGAATGTTCCAGAGACAGAATTGCTGAATGTACTACAGTAGGAATTGTTGGTTGTGCAAGAGAGAGAGAGATTGTTGGATGTACTATAGTAGGAATTGTTGGTTGTGCAAGAGAGAGAGAGATTGTTGGATGTGCCAGAATGAGTATTGCTGGATGTACTATAGTAGAAATTGCTGGATATGCCAGAGAGAGAGAATTGCTGGATGTACTACAGTAGGAATTGTTGGATGTGCCGGAGAGAGACTTGTTGGATGTACCAGAGGGGGAATTGCTGGATGCATTACAGTAGGATTTGCTGGATATGCCAGAGATAGAATTGCTGGATGTACTATAATAAGAATTGTCAGATGTGCCCGAGTGAGAATTGTTGAATGTACTCAGTAGGAATTGTTGTATGTGCCAGAGTGAGGATTGCTGGATGTACTACAGGGGGAATTGTTGGATGTACCAGAGAGAGGATTGCTGAATGTACTAAAGTAGGAATTTGTCGGATGTACCAGAGAGAGGAGTGAGTGAGTGAGTGAGTGAATAGAATTTAACGTCGCTTTCAACAATATTTCAGCTATATCACGACGAACCAACTAAGCACCACCCAGCCCAGTTGTGTTCCTGTTCCAGAGAGAGGATTGCTGGATGTACTACAGTAGGAATTGTTGGATGTACCAGAGAGAGGATTGCTGGATGTACTACACCAGGAATTGTTGGTTGTGCCAAAGAGAGAATAGCTGGATGTATTACAGTAGGAATTAATGGATGTGCCAGAGAGAGAAAAGCTGGATGTACTACAGTAGGAATTGATAAATGTACCAGAGAGAGAATTGCTGAATGTACTACAGTAGGAGTTGTTGGATGTGCCAGAGGGAGAATTGCTGAATGTACTACAGTAGGAGTTGTTGGATGTGCCAGAGCGAGAATTGCTGAGTGTACTACAGTAGGAATTGATGGAGGTACCAGAGAGAGAATTGCTGGATGTACTACACTAGGAATTGTTGGATGTGCCAGAGAGAATTGCTGGATGTACTACAGTAAGAATTGTTGCATGTGCCAGAGCAAGAATTGCTGAGTGTACTACAGTAAGAATTGCTGGATATGGTCAAGAGAATGTGTGACTGTGCTACAGCAAGAATTGCTGGATGTGTTCAAGCGAGGATTGCTGGATACTAGGAATTGTTGGATTTAAGGTAATTCTTCAGTACTGGAGTTCTCAGACACTGGCAATGAGTCTTCATTGAGAAGTTTGTGTGGAGGAGATTGAGTTCTCATTGAAACTAAAAAGAAACCAAATTCAGAATTGAAACAGACATGATGTGACAGGCATTTTTGAGGTTGGTATTTCATGAAACATTCTATTGTTCAAACCTACGTATTACTGAAAATCAACATGTCTATACTCATTCTACTTTGTTTTGTGAACCTTACATGAAAGATGGACCATTACTGATGCTCCCAGCAGCCTGTGGAAGTAGTCCGGCCCTACTGTGTATGCATATCTCAATACTGACAGCATACAGGGATTGATAATTCAAATGTATGTTCATAAGCTGATCCACTGTTGTAAGTTCCCCAAGTATTCGCTATCCTAGCTAAGTCCATTCAAAAACAGAAAATGTGATCTTGCCCCAAAATTGTCAATCTGCTCCAAAAAAAGAGGTCTTCATGGTGGCGAAAATGAGGATATTGTCGGTTTACGTAGTTGTGCGATAAAAAGCTTGCCAATCGACAAATTGGAACGCATGCATTAAATATGAACATCATAATTAGATCGATACTGTTTTGAGCATGACAAAATAAAGAACTAAGCTGATTTTCAATGAAACAAACAAAAGGCACATCTACAGATTACATTCTATATTGGACAGAAGTTTCGCTGGCCTACCTTCAGTAGTTCTCAAGATATGGTGTCCCAGGGAAAGAGGACGGATAGATGAACAAATGGGCAAACAGACGGACGGGCAGATGGACAGACAGGGCGACAACAATACCCCTGAGCCCAATCGGGCTGAGGGGTAAAAACTGATCACCGGATGGAAAATAATGTTGATATATGTGGTTGAGAGACGTGAAACTTTGACGGATACTCAATTTCACAGAATTTCATGAATATTATTATATTGTCTTATCAGTACTTTGAACAAATTAAAATTAAGATCTATAAATTGATCTGTGTAATGATATATGTTGGATGATTAGACTTGATTTGATGTTGATAGTACAGTCCAAGTGAGCATGTGCAGGACCTCCTTGCTGTTCTATCAGAGAGTGCGTGAGTGAATATAATTTAACATCGCTTTCAACACTATTTCAGTCATATCACGACATTTGATTCCTATTCCTTTTCACACCCGGAAACCACATGGGTACGGTCTTATTTCTCTTAACACCCAGGACCGCGCGGGTGGGGTCATATTCCTTTTCACCCCTGGGAACCCCACGGGTGCCCCATTACCTCTTACGACAAGCTCTCTGATGGGCTGAGGCCTATTCTTAGCATGACCTGGAGTGGGCAGGACACCCCAGGTCAATCCCAGTTAGCCCCACGAGGTCTATCAGAGAGTGACAATTGCTCAACAAATGCATACATTTTGTCTGTTTCCATTTTAACTAAGGTATTCTATTGAGCATTATGATATCTATATATGAATTTATAAATCATAAAACGAATGAGTGATGTGAGTACGATGACATTTTCGTTTGCTATATTGTCATCGTTGTTGGAAATCCAAACATTGACAGATTCCTTTAATAGAAAGTCGGGCATATTCCTTTATTCAGACAAATGTAATGTTTGCTTGAATTTTGCCAACTGAAAGAAGACCGGTTGTAACTGCCTCAATGGAGTCCGAGTCCGAGTCTGTCATTTTAAAAATCCAACAGAGATCCGATTTCTGCATCAAATTAGCTATACTTTTACAATTTCTCATGAGAAGGTGGGAGAACCTTTCACTCTAAGTTATGAAAATGGCAATTTGTCAAAACTGATGCGCACAAACTATTCGAAAACACATTTTTGGCAAATATCAATCTCCATTTATGGTCACGAATACACAGGCATGATCATGATGATAGGGAAGTTGCAGAAATTAAATCCTTCATCTCAAACTGACTATCCACAGACTATTTAGACAATGTATAGTCTTCTCGGCTGACTGCTGGGTGTGCCAAGCACAATCATTGTTTGATATGCCATACAAGCCTTGGTTATCTTTTCTCTAAGAGAAAGTATTGGAAAACTGGAGAATGATCCATCATCGGCAGAGGGTGTTTGTAAATTTTGAATAATAAAACAAATGGGCACACCTGATTTTTATATATATATATTCTTACATCATGTACAGGATGAAATAGGATAAACAATGAATCCTATTTGAATAACGTATGTAATATTGCAAAATACATGCATGTTAGGTCAAAAATCAATGTACTGGTATTTCAGAACAGTCTAGATTATACCATCCTGTACACATACAAATGGGTTATGTGTAATTCAGTGGTGATGCTCGCATTTTGAAAAATATGCATTAAATAACACTTGAAAATAACTTGAAAGCTGTCAAATTTGGTGGGAAAAGTAAATAATTGCAACAGTCATTGTCTTGAGTATATGATGACCTCGGATGTCAGATTTATATCAACTGCTCAAAACAAAACAGAAATGGAAGCTGCAGACTGTGCCTAACATGACATCAAAAAGACAGACCTGTGATACCAGCGATATCGCGTTAGAACTCCACTGACACAGCTTTGAAAGCAAAGCGCAATATAGAAAGCTATGATGTTTGAAAAATTGTTACATAATATCATGATGTAATACCAGGCACTCTCTTCAGCTGCCTTTTAAGTTTTCTTTTTGAACAGTTGATAGTAACTGGATTTCCGAAGAAGTCTGACATAGAAAGTTATTAATCACTTTTGCTACCAATTGGACATCACATGCTACTTCAGGCATATATTTCAATATGAGTGCATTAGCTCCTTAAGAAGGTACACAGACACACATGTATATCAGCAGTGTTATACATTGAAAATACGAGCTAAAAGATACACTATGAAAATATCAATGTAAGCAAAATATTTAGTTAAAGACTAAACCAACATATATATGTATACATATTAAAAATATATACATGTAGTTTGAAACTGAAAAGCACTATTACTTGAGCAAAAAAAAGTTTAAGGCATCTCAAATAGAACCAGTAACTTCTTTCAATAATGCAAACGATCGCATACTGATCATCCATGTCAATCAACACCTCAACCAATGGAAGATCATGGAATCATGCAAAGTGTTCCTTCCATTCTACATTGGGCAGAGATCATTGGGCAGAGATCATTCCAGCAGTCATTTTGATGTGCAGAAAATCGAAGCCAGAAGATACATGTATGTTGCATACAAGAAAGGGAGGGGGTGCCAAATACAATGGGATTGAGTATGTCTTTATTACCCTGTACTACAAGTTCTAATGTACAAAGCTGTCTTAAAAATTATTACCATACCCTGCGTACATGTAGTTCTCAAATATATCTATTTCAACAAATGAACTTAGGTGCTTTTACATCACATTGAATATGACCGAGTTATAGTATCACATCACAGGTGAGAGACCAGAATGAATCAGGGATACATTTACCCGGTATAAACAACTTCATTTGGTCCCATTTCCAGTCATTCAAATATATCGCATATGGACGGATTGTAAATATAATAACATCTTTATAATATCATGTAGATTCAATATTAGAGAGATTATGTTAGAGATATCTGTAACATCGATGAATGTCAGTAAATAGGACATTAACAATGCAGTATATAGGAAATATCCTGTCACTGGTAAACAAAAAAAAACAAAAAACACAGAGGGACGGATTTAAAATATAATGTAACATCCTTATATATCATGTATATTCAAAAATAAACACATAGAAAGGTATTTTATTAAAGGTATCTGTAATATATGTCAGAAATAGGACATTAACAATCCAAATGCTGTATATAGGAAATGTCCTGCAATTGGTGAATAAATAACAGCTGAGGGACGGATTTAAAAAATCCTTAAACTATCATGTAGATTCAATATCAAAACATACATGTATAGAAAGATCTTATAATAGAAATATCTGTAACCTAAGTCGGGAATAGGACATTAACAATCCAAATGCTGTATATAGGAAGTGTCCTAAAAATTGGCGATTGGTGAAAAAGCATAAAATTTCAGTTTCAATCCGAATTTACTTAAGATGGGAGCTGACAAGAGGACATTCTGAGACCTTGGGCCACTCTGGTCAATCAAGGTCTCTAATAGTTCAATATGCCATGTTAATCACATCTTACATGATTGTCACGACTGTACTGAGGTATGTTATCTAGATTTCAGCAAAGTTAATGCTAATCCCTCAGAAAAAAACAACTGTGAATTTGAGTAGAAAGTGATATTTTCATACTGGTCAATGCCTGTCACCTGATAAGGTTAACAGGGTGTGAACAACAACCCATCCCAAATCTCTTGACCATCTAGGGAAATGTGAAACCCATTGAAAAGCTTTAGGGACATGGAGTTTGGGCACCCCAACAAAGGAAAACCAAATGTATCAATGTAAAATCATGGGTTAATCTTGTTATCTGAACATATTTCTTCTAGTGAAGAAACTCACAGTCAGGATCAGGTCTAGCCAGGAATAAATGTTCAGCACTAATTTCACTAATGTATCCCAGATTACAAGAAGTGAAGTGGACCAAAGTTTCATACACTGTAGAATTGTCCAGGGGAGTGCCACCATCCTTGTCTCTAGGTTAGTCTGCTACAATTCCAGCTGAATTCTCTGATAGTCAATGATAATGAATTCTAGATTGAAACCCCTTCCCATCCCCACCCTTTCCTTTGCAATCCTGATGACAGGTCAACGGTGTTCCCGACTTAATTGTTCCTGATATTACATGACGACACATTCGGGTTTCTCTCCGCCTGGGAAGTTCATCTGACTCTCAAATGACTTTCCTGATGTTGCAGCTTGCTGTAGAAAAGAGAAAGAAGATTGGTTAAAGGAAGCTTTTCAGACACGGTGTAGAATGAGGGTTTCGTTGTGCCATGGTCAACACATGTCTACCCTCACTCAGCGTATTACCAATAGTCCATTTACCAGTTCCATACAGTTATACGTAGTAACGCACAAGCTTGAACACTGGGCATGTGTATCCTATAGACTCTCCATGAATGGAAGAAAATGAACAAAACTGCTGATTACATGAAGACAGATGGAAATATATCCAATGAAATTGTCATATACCAAACCTGGGAGTATTAGTTCACATTCTGGCACCACATATATTTTACACTTCATTCCAGCTGTTTTCGAATAATTAGAACATTCGCTAATTATACTTATTTTGTTTTCATACATGTCATAAAAGCCTAGGTTATGGGCCTACATGCCCAGTGAAGCACACTCATTCATTGATCAGACATACATGTACCGGTACTGTAAATTTTGATCAGACAGGTCTTAATATAGGCAGGACAACATGTTTGATCAGACAGGTCAAATTTGGACCAGCCCTACATGCCCCTGGTGTCTGACTTATTTCTATCCCTGCTTACAGCTTATTTATCCTAACATGCAATAAAACGAGTTTTGTTATATATGCTCACAACTACTACTTGATAACCTTTGATAAGCGTATATTGCAAATGAAAGAACAATTCCAGGAGTGTCCAAAACGATTTTTATTTCAATTTTGCAATTTTTTCCAACCGAATAAGAAGCCGTCAATGATAAATTCTGTGGCTTGTAAGGGCGCCGCCATTACGGCAAGTTTAGTGACGTCACTGGGCCGCAGAACACTGCAGTGAACTGGGAGGAAACACAGTTTGCCATGCACTGGAATAATCGCAGCCCAATAGGCCAGCAGGTGTGGATACATTCTTGTATTCTGTACCCTGTAAATACTGGCTAATGTTTGTACAATAACAATGATCTTATCCTTGTTGAGAAATCGGGGTTGATCTGTCGTCTAGACTGTCTAAGTGTAAAAAAAAACACAGCATCGAGTTGTCTGATAAAATATGCTTTCGTTATAGGCTAATACTTTTCAGCTGATCACTATACGCCAACATGCGTCAACATAATTCGGCAGTAACTCACTGAGATTGTTTAATGTAACCGAAATTGGGAATAATTCTGATTTCTGTGTTACCAATTCAAAGAATCGAGCCTCAACAAAGACCGGCACTCAGCCAGAAAACGAAACTAAATCTGCCTTAGCTGGAGGCTCATTTCTCCGGGAAAAGATTGTCCGGAGATTTTTCTCACCGTTGAACTGTTACCGAAAGAAACTGTTCAGCATGACACGGCCGTTAAACACCCACCCAAATATCTAGCGTGCGAGAAAATTTACCTGAGAAAGTTTATGGAATAAATCCTTGTCAGCTAATGTCAGCACTTGCACATGTGCTCGTCTGATCGTTTCCTAACAGGACATCTCACAACAGAGCCGACTAAACGAAATCCGCGACCCGGCCGGCTTCTACGGTATATACATTGTACATCCTCGACCGATTTCTACGGTAGATCGTCTTCAATGGGCTCGAACACGCGGGAGGTTGGCCTGACACTTCTTGTATCCCTCGACACTGCCCCCAAGCAGCGTAGATGAAAGCATGGTTTCGCCCAGCCAGCCATTGTCATCAGTCAGGTTAAAACTCCAGGAAATGCAAGGCGTCGGATACTTGGAAAAAGTTGAAAATCACTTGCTGCCATGTTTGCTCTCTGGCCCATTGACGTCATGAGCTAGTTGTCACGTGAACATCACTCGGCCGCTCATTGGTTAAACCATAAAGATGGCATAAAGATGGCGGCTCCCTTCATTCAACACATCTGGTTATTTTCCCAATGTTTGGGAGTATTTTTCTTCGTTAGAAAGAATCTCAAAAATAGGAAAAAAATATTTTTGGGCACAGTTTGGATTGTTCTTTCAGTCGCAGTTTACGTTTGCCAAATGTTGTCTATTCCTTTAAAGGCACAATATTGATGAGTTATGCCCACAGCTATTAATCCTTACAGGCACAATATTAACCAAGTTGAGTAATGCTCACAGCTACATGTATCAATCCTCACACTCACACAATACTAATGAATTTGGGTAATGCTCACAACTATACTCCTTTTCGCAGTTACAAATTTACAACAACAACACCATGTTAAACGCACTGCATTCTGGGATCGGAGAGGTGATACTTTCATTTCCTGTGCCGCTACTAGTAGATTAACACAAGAAGCCCAGTGTACGGACTGATCTGCTGGTGATTTTACTAACCCTACTGGGTAAATTGTTATGAAACTCGAGAAATCAACGTAAAATAAACTAGGAAGCATGTCAATTTTTCAGTCTTGCATATTTTGAGAGATAAATGATCTCTTTATAGCGTAGAAAAAGGGCTGTCATCACCCCCGATTCTTGTAACCGCGAAAAAGGCTTATTAATCCTTACAGGCACAATATTAAGCAGATTGGGTAATGCTCACAACTATTAATGCTTATAGGCACAATTTTAAGGAGTTTGGGTAATGCTCACAACTATTAATCCTTACAGGCACAATATTAAGCAGATTGGGTAATGCTCACAACTATTAATGCTTATAGGCATAATATTAAGGAGTTTGAGTAATGCTCACAACAATTAATCCTGATTAGCACAATATTAATGGGTTTGAATAATGCTCACAACTATTAATCCTAATAGGCACAATATTAAGGAGTTTGGGTAATGCTCAACTATTAATGCTTATAGGCACAATATTAAGGAGTTTGAGTAATGCTCACAACAATTAATCCTGATTAGTACAATATTAATGGGTTTGAATAATGCTCACAACTATTAATCCTAATAGGCACAATATTAAGGAGTTTGGGTAATGCTCACAACTATTAATGCTTATAGGCACAATATTAAGGAGTTTGGGTAATGCTCACACCTATTAATCCTAATAGGCACAATATTAAGGAGTTTGGGTAATGCTCACAACTATTAATGCTTATAGGCACAATATTAAGGAGTTTGAGTAATGCTCACAACAATTAATCCTGATTAGCACAATAGTAATGGGTCTGAATAATGCTCACAACTATTAATCCTAATAGGCACAATATTAAGGAGTCTGGGTAATGCTCACAACTATTAATAGGGACTCCAGTAGAAATTTCATTTAACTTTCACAGTTGTTTAATTCTGGGCTTCTGAAAGCTGGAATCATTACAAGACTAATGCAGTTTGAATTATCATAATCGGGTGAATATTGACGAATATAGAGCTGCCTGAAGTTGCCGGTTTGGTCCGCTTCGCGGGAAAAGAAGTACCCATCAAGCCCATATATATCAGGGTTTAGCAATGGCACCGAAATATGGTAATAAATGACAAAACAAACACCAATTTAAGTTAATATTCAGTTCTGTTAATCATATTTCAATGAAATTTGCCACATTTATTTGTTGGTTCCGATACATGCGGAAAATGTTTTCTCAGCAGATGTATGGATATTTTGAACCTATTTGCATAAATTTGCATATGATGCGGTTTATTGTACCAAAAATATCTCGAAATTGTAAAACGCATGTTTTCATGTCGATCACTTTCCAATCCATTGCATTCACATGAGGAACAATCCTACATTCTTCCAAAGACTAGTAAAACTTATGCAGGATATGCATAACTGATGCATGATTGGCCTATTACTGTAGCTAATTTACATAAATTTGCATATTCAGCAATAACCATATTGAGACACTACACCAGTGTCTTTCAATATATCCAGTTTTTAGGGCTAATATTATAGATATTTGACCAAAATTAAATTTGAACAATCTATGCTATGGAGAGAAGCTATAGTTGTGACAGGACTCGCCCATCTCTCCAACTAATTTGCATAGATTTGCATATGATGTGGATCCTAATATAAAAAAAATCTCGGAATTGAATTACACGTTGTCATGTGGACTGCATTTTAACCCATTTGCAATCACAGCAACAATCCTACATTCTTCCAAAATGATCCTTCTGCAGAAAATGCATAACTGGTACATGATTGATCAACTTTAATAGCAAATTTACATAAATTTGCATATTCAGCAATAGCCATATTGAAGACGCAAAACTGCAGTGCCGTTTGTATGTCCTGTATTAATGTAGAGACTCCAGTAGAACTGACAGTAGTCGGGCGAAAATACTTTTTTTTGTCCATTATTGACTTGTATAAATCTTGTATTTTCTTCAATAAAACTAGTAAATCTTACCAAAATCACGAAAATAGTGTTTCTTCGTTTTTTACTGAGAATGTTGCTTTATTTTCATTATGAAAATTATTGCAGTGTAGGATACTTCTATAAGAAATCCGTAATATGTGCTACCCACTACAGCGCATGAACATCATTTTTTCACACATATCGTCAGCTTCTCGATTTTTCCGAAGATGAGCCAAGGAAAATATCTGTCTGTCAAATATTTCTCTTTTATTCGGGCACGACAATGTGGGGTAGCTGCTGCAGTTTGCAACATTATTGCATGGGGAAAATGCTCTGTCCAGTATCTGCGACCATGAGGGAGTTTTGCAGGCCAGAATGGATGTCATTAGCAGCTAAGCAGCCCGGCGAGGAGGTTTCTGAAATGCAGAAAAAAATATGTGCATGACGATATACTCTAGATGACCTGTACAAAGAGAGAAGACGAAGAAGAAAATATAGAATATACAGTTCTATTGAGACCTATTGGTCCATCATGGGTATTCAACTGTTTTTAAGGTCCTATGAAAATAGGATGAGGCTGTTGATAGGTGTACAGGCTCTAGGAAACGTTGTGGGTGAAGGCATACCAGTTCTATATTGTTAATTAAAATATTAAAAGGTTAAAAGGAGTCTGTGGAGTTATAGGTAGCCAAACATCAATGGGCGCAAAATTTACATGGTTTGCAGTAAATTGGACCCTGAAGCCCCTATACTGCATTTGGAACAGGCCAGCCTCAGGTCAGCGTGGGGTCAACAATCCTTAGGCAGCTAAGCAATAGATGAGTTCATTATCTGGCGGGGGTCAATGGCTATAGCAAGAAAATAATATAAACGATTCAGGGAACAATTTACGAATAAACTACACGAAATTGTGTCTTTCCGATAAAGTTCATTCACTAAAGAAGACAGCTGCAGCAGATTTCGTATTTCTGTGGCTTATTTGCTGCGTAATGTCCTAAAATTCACTCGCCGAACACCGAGACACATCAGCGAAAGCCCACGAAGGAAGGCGCCATTTTGGATTTGCCGGGATCTCGTAAAGATTGGATATGGTGTAAACAATGACAAAATCCGAGAGAGAGCTGGGCGATAATATGAAAAATATTGTTTAACCAATTCAGGATGATACTTTTACCGACTGATTCACATGCAAGTTGAACAGAGATACGTACGCAAATAGGTAGAAATCCAACATCAAAGTTTTCTATCCAGCACATGTTGGACTCACAAAATTAAACCGGAAATGACGCGAAGATATTCTTACACAGAATTTCATTGGCTACAAGATGGTACTATTGACAGACAGATATGTTCATTGGCTCACCTTCGGAAAAATCGAGAAGCTGACGATATGTATGAAAAAATGACGTCCATGCGCTGAAGCGTGTAGCGCATATTACGAAAGTTGATACGTTCAATTAACGATTTCTTATAGAAGTATCCTACACTGCAATAATTTTCATAATAAAAATAAAGCAGCATTCTTAGTAAAAAAACAAAAACACTATTTTGGTAAGATTCCACAAGTTTTATTGAAGAAAATACAAGATTTATACAAGTCAATAATGGACAAAAAACGTATTTTCGCCCGACTACGGGCAGTTCTACTGGAGTCCCTACTATTAATCCTAATAGGCACAATATTAAGGAGTTTGGGTAATGCTCACAACTATTAATGCTTATAGGCACAATATTAAGGAGTTTGAGTAATGCTCACAACAATTAATCCTGATTAGCACAATATTAATGGGTTTGAATAATGCTCACAGCTATTAATCCTAATAGGCACAATATTAAGGAGTTTGGGTATTGCTCACAACTATTAATGCTTATAGGCACAATATTAAGGAGTTTGGGTAATGCTCACAACTATTAATCCTAATAGGCACAATATTAAAGAGTTTGTGTAATGCTCACAACTATTTAAGCTTATAGACACCATAGGAGTTTGGGTAATGCTCACAACCATTAATGCATATAGGAACAATATTAATGAGTTGGTCTAATGCTCACAACTATTTAAGCTTATCGACACAATATTAATGAGTTTGAGTAATGTTCACAACTATTAATGCTTATAGGCACAATATGATTTTGAGTCTCACAACTATCAATGCTTACAGGCACCATATTAAGGAGTTTGGGTATTGCTCACAGCAATAAACCCTCATATGCAAAATGAAGAGTTTGGGTAACCCTCACAGAAATAGGGTACAGTTAGGGCATATTTAATGCACAAATAGAGTACATCAATTAACACAGCTAGGGTGCTGTTGGGTTGCAATTGTGGTGTGCCATTGGACCCAAAATAGCTAGAGCGCAAAATAATGCTAGTTCCAAATATTTTAATTGTGCATAATGCGCCATGTTAGAGAAAAGGCACAGTTGTGGTGCAGACTTTGGGCGCAGATAAGGCACAGTTGGGGTGCAGAAAGGGTTAGTTGAGGCGTGATTGGGGAGTACAGGATAACGGCATGAATGTTGTACTGATAGGGCGCAGTTAGGGCACACTTAGAGCACAGTTGGGGCTTGGGGCGCAATTAGCGCACATATGGGGCACAGACAGGCATGATAAAGATTTTGGATAATGCTCCTGACTTTCATGTATTAGTGAGTTTCTGCACTCATTGTTTTCCCACAGTTCATCAGAAAAACTCACATAACTCGGGGGCCTGTCACAAGACACATATACATGTACTTACATTAGCAGCAGTGACACATATACTTACACTAGCAGCAGTTACACATATACTTACACTAGCAGCAGTGACAGATATATACTTACACTAGCAGCAGTGACACATATATACTTACACTAGCAGCAGGGACACATATACTTACACTAGCAGCAGTGACACATATACTTACACTAGCAGCAGTGACACATATACTTACACTAGCAGCAGTTACACATATACTTACACTAGCAGCAGTGACACATATATACTTACACTAGCAGCAGTGACACATATATACTTACACTAGCAGCAGTGACCTCTTCTGGTGGAGGTCCAAGTTCTTTAGCCTTCTGTGCTAGTTCCAGGACCTTCGTCTGGCGCTGACTTTTCACCTCAGCACTGTCACCTTCCTTCTCCTCCTCGTAGAGCTTGACGATTTCTTCAAACACAGCCAGCTGACTTTTGGCATTACTCAGCTCCTCCTCTGACAGGGTCTTACCATTTTTTGATATGTATTTCTTGAACTAGAAAATTTATTCAAAATGCAAAAGAAAATTATCAAAATTCTATTCATGTGTGGAAAACTATATAATGAAATTATGCATTATACATGTACATGTAAAAGCATTTTCTCATCTTTAAAGATGTACCATCTTGGCATAAATCCATACTATATAGAGATTTTTTCACTATTTCTTTATAGGTGGGGTGGTTTAGATCGCTCATGAAAGCTGAGGTGGTTGAGTGGTTTAGATCGCTTGCATTTACTGCTGGTGATTTGGGGCCAAACCCTGAGGACATGGGTTTGAGTCAGACATGTGACTTGCCCAGTCAGCACAAGTATTTTGGCTTTACCAAGAAAGTGTCATTCTAATAATAATTGGATAATCAAAGTCAATAGATATAAAAGGTAACTGTATACTTACAGCTGCAGCTCCAGCCTTATATGGGGGACACATGAGATCTTTGGACATGACCATGCTCAACATAGGCATCATCATCTGTGTCAGGCCTGTCGCCATGGGAACCATAGCCTTCCCCATCTGGGCAAACCCTTCTGTCAACCCCCCCATACCTGTGTTAACACCAAACAGTAGAGTCTGTTAAGGTTAAGAGGAAAGTCTAGCTAACGAAGTGTAACAAAGTCTGACATGATGGTGTAGCTGCGGCTCTACATGTAGATGGTATAACATATTGCAGTTGATCAAATCAAGTCTGTTCTGTTCAGTTAATTTGTAGTTGATGAATGTTTCTTCCCCCCCCCACCACCCCACCCCCCATCCCGACTTTGTTATGCTAACATGTATGTAAGTGAGTGAGTGAATTTAACGTCGCTTTCAACAATATTTCAGCTATATCACGACGAACCAACTAAGCACCACCCAGCCCATTTGTGTTCCTGCTACTTCAAAGAAGAAATCTTTGGAGCAGCATGGAACCAGACACCCTCCATCCACTCTATAAAACACTGAGGACAGCGCACAAGACAGACAGGATGCTTACATGGTGCAATAAAGACAAGTGATATTACAGTGCTAGACATCACATTATCAAGTTCCTGTTGCTTCTCAGCAAAATGCATTGAAGCAACAGGAACCTGAACCCACCCAACCACCCGCTACATGTATGTAGTTTTGGATGGGTCAGTCCCATGAGGGATTTGAACATGCGCCATCAGAGTTTGGCACCAGATCACCAGCAGTAAAATGCAAGTGCTCTAACCCACTCAGCTTCCACAAAAGAAGAAGTTTGGCGATCAGACGATGTATATTCACTACCCTTTTGCCAAAGCACTTGCATTTTCTGCTTGTGATTTGGTGCCAAACTCTGAGGGTGTGGGTTTGAAATCCTCACAGGGCTGACTCATTCAGCTTTACCAAGAAAGCATCATCCTAAAAATGATTGGATATAAAATATATACAGTGATTCTAAATACTCAGGATGGTGTGCATCAGCTAAACACAAATCATACCTTTACCAAGATTACAGTCACCAAACACAGATAGAAATTCTAGAAGTAATACATTAAATCAGTAGGAATGCAATCCGGGATATTGCGGATGGTTGAAAGAGTCAGGGTCTTAGTTCTCCCTTATTTGGACATAACCTCTATTCGGCATGTCAACATTTTGTTTAGGCAGGAAATGCACCCAAATTGGAGAAAAATATTGAAAGTCCCCAACTTCTGATAAAATAGGTAGACTTTGACTCAGATATGATGCTTAATAATTGATGATTAATCTCTATTTAACATAACTCAACATTGATTGTCAACGCAAAGAACAATTAAAAAAAAAAAAAAATGGGAATTTTTCTGCTCATCTCTGATTTGAGTACAGTATTCAACGCTGCAATATGGGTGCAATGTAATTAACGCCTCAAAAGTGGGTTCCTTTCAATCTTCACAATTACCATTTTGGTATTATATATGTATTTCAACACTCTTACCTGATCCTGTGTTTTGCTTTTTGAGGCCTTCTTCAAAAGCCTTGCCAAACAAATTCTGAAAATCTTCATCATCAGATTCATCATCTGAATCATAATTACTGTCTGAATCATCTAACAAATTGTCTGCACCCTCATCTTCCTCACTTATTCTATCAGGTGTTGGTGGACTAGTCTTCGTTTCATCCCAGTTTAGGTTCTTGAACATAAACGAGACCTTCTCACGCATTGATGCAAACTCACCAATACTCTCCACTGATGGCTGTAATGAAGATAATATCTCCAAGTTAAAGAAATTAATCACTTCAGAGGAGATAAGTCATAACAAATGATCTCATTAGGAGAGATAAATTAAACAACTTGTCATATCATGGGAGATAAGTTATAACAACTTGTTAATCAGGGGAGATAAGTCATAAATGATCACATCAGGGGAGATAAGTGATAAATGATCACATCAGGGGAGATAAGTCATTACTTGTCACGTCATGGGAGAGAAGTCATAACAACTTGTCACATCAGGGGAGATAAGTTACAATAACTTGCCACATCATGGTAGAAAAGTCATAATAATCATAGGCCTAATAACTTGTCACATCAGGGGACATAACTGGCAAGATCCAGGAAGATACATGCAAGTCATAACTGGTCACATCAGGGGAGATAAGTCATTACTTGTTACATCAAGGGAAATAAGTCATCACATGTCACATTATGGAAGATAACCTATCATTAATTATCATTCCACTTATTTCAAGGACAATTAGACATAAACTGGCAAGATAATAAATTCTATAAACATTCCTGTTAATACACAAGATTTTCTGTTACAAAAGTTCTTGTCGAGCTTGATATCTTCCTTCCGACTAAACATCTTAAATCGTTCCCATTGGTTCTATTAACTGAAAGCAACCCAGGAAATGACGAACAATGACAAACAACATTTCAGTTCTATTTAATGTGAAATGTCAAGGGAAGTTTACATTTCCTTGGCTTGGTACTGATGATCTACACAGCCTTAAGGAGGTCTGCTGGTGATATCAAAGTAATTAAATTTTAGAATTATGTGTGTTGTTGTATTCATATCTGAGTATTATAACTTAAGCAAAAAGAAAGAAAAAACAATACAGGTTACTGTGCATTTTTTAGCTGTAGACAGTGTTAAATGGACTGACCCAAGTTCCAGTTGATAACCCAGAAAGGTTCATACTCCATGTAAGGAATCACGAGACAATGCATACAATGGCCAAGTCTAGGGACAACAATGTGTCTGGACTTGAGCCTTTTCAGCTGCACAAAGACTCGGACAATAGCTTCCTGTATGAAGTATCTACCACCAAAAAACATAGAGAATAGAGAACTTTTTCTTCTATTCTAACTGTTTGACAATAATCACAATGTCTATCAAAATTGATCAAACTGGATGAATGTTGTTGCGCAAAATTCTCAGCTAGAAGAGTTTAAAGGAAATCCCTGTCTCTTAACCTAGGAAAGAGAGAATGTAACCTAATGGGAAAACAAGCAAAAACATGAAAAATGACTGTCAAATCCCAAAACCACCAGCGGACTATCTTAAATATAATTGCACAGATGAACTTTATTTTCCAGAATTCAATTCAATGTATTACTGAGTAAAATGAAATAAGTTTGAACTGAACACCAAAGTTTCCTGCTGGTCCGCCCGGTGAAAACTTTGGGTGGTATTTTCACCGATGAGGAACTTTAGAGTGTACATAATACTAAGTCTGCACAATATATGTGTAAAAAGACAGGTTATTTATTGAGTGAATGTGATTTACAGAAGAAAAATAATAAACTGGAAAAAGGAACATTTATATACCTGTTCTACAGCCTTCTTAGCACAGTGATACCACACCATCACTTTCTTGACCAGGCGTCTCGGCAACTTCAAATGATCTGCCAAAATCAGAAGCAGTATGAAACCAAAATCATTTTAACCAAGATTTTACAATTTTCTTCTATTACAGTTACAATTATCATGACTTAAATAAACAATAGAACATGTAAAGAGTAAAATTCACAATAAATAGAGCAAACACTTTTACCTGCCAGATAATTGTGTACATTATATTCACATGTATGTTAGAAGTGTTTCTTGCTAACACAGACACCTATTGAATTTCAGTGTATGAACAACATCACATATGCAATACAAATATACAAAAATATACTCCAGTAGTGCAGAAGACTTATTATTTGTGGAAACAGGGGATTAGGCTAGGCCAGGCACACTGTGTACATGTACAGAAATAAAAACAATTGTTCGCATAGGATGGCTGAAGTATTTGTAGATGATGGCCTAAGAAAATAAAATAAGCATGTCAATATTATTTGGGTATCTCTGACTGTCCCAGTAAAAATTGAAGCCAAGCTCAGATCCCTGCTAAAAATAACTTCTATGGTGTGCTGTGATATAAAAGAAAGTGAAATATTGTGTAAAATTATGCCGAGAATTTTGTATTTTTTGGGGGCTCAGATCTCGCGAATGAATATACTCAAATCTCACACATGGGCCAAACTTAACAGTTGAGAGGTCTGATAATGGCATGGTTGATGAAACTACAGAATCAAATGCAATTGAACGATACATTTGGTGTAGTAAACTGCACTTACAATCATGTAACCACAGCTCATTGCAATCCTGTTGACCGTGGGTGAGATTACATTTGAAGTTTGTTCGTAAAAAGCGGAAAACAGGTCGAGGCTTGGTGATTCAAACACATTCTTACCTGGCAGATTTTCTGGGGGTTTATAACCAGGAAATTTCTTCAAAACCTCCAAGATTCTGTGAACTGTTTCTACTGGCATGTCAACATCTAAGTAAATAAATATATCACATGTAATATTACACATTTGTGGAAACATGGCATATTAAGACATATACCCCCCCGCACCACCACCTCCTCATGTGCAGGTAGACTCCAGCTACAGTATGCACATGATTTCAGTTGGATATGTCAGCAGAATCATTTTGTATCCATCAGGTTGGAATTACAGCTATAAGGATGGCTGCCATGACAGTTTTGCTGAATACAGGGGGTTAAACTGTTTCTCTATGCTATGAGGCATTTCCCAGAAATTGAGAAAATCAGGCATAACCGAACTAGTGAACATCTTTTTTTTTACTTTTTCATTCAAAATGAAAGCAGTGAACGCAGATGGCTGATCACTTGTTCAACTGGGGTTCAAGGCTCTCTTTGTAGCAAATACAATGACAGCACTGGGGGATATTCCTCCCTCCAAAAAATATAGACTGAACACAGAAGTAAATAGAACAAACTTTCAAAAAGAATAGTTCAGTTTTCATTTCAACACATGGATAATTTAAACAGATGTACCGTACCATACGATCTTTCAAATCTCCAAGTTGTGGAAGTTTATCTCAAGTATATGAACGAAGATTTTTAGGAAAAATCTGATACACTCCATGTTGAGAAATCTTCACAAACATATGTGATATCTCAAAGTTCCATGATTTTTTTTTGTCATTTAGAATGAAATTTATGGCCTAAAATCTATTTGTCCCATATAAATGTTAAAGTTACCCCTGTTTTTTTTTTTGATCTTTCTCAATATTGACATTATTTATTCCCCATAGGTATAGTGAACTTCTCATGTCTACGTTTGTTCCGTCAACACACCATGCTGCCTCTACTTTATTCAATTGCATACATGTACAGTCCGGGAACACTATACACTGCATGGGCTGTATGGCTCTATCCAGTAATAAAACAACCTCTTCCCACTATCTGTGCACTATTTTTATCGAGTTTGGCAAACTGTTTGATTGCCATGAGGGGCAATGTGTCTGCAATCAGACTTCAAACATCCATAGCTGATTGAATTTTCCATATAGTAAAGTACCACCATCTTTTTTTGTACAGGTCATGTCAATTGTCATCAGCATACTGCGATACATGCCAATCAAGTGACTCATACGAAAAAGATGACGGTACTAGGGGATATTCAATCAGCCGCTGATGTTTGAAGACTGATTGCAGACACATCAGCTACTCGGGGCGACCAAACAGTTGACCAAACTTGATAAGTTAGCTGTATAGTGGACAAGATAGCTGTAAGCAAGAAGGGGTTGTTTCATTGCCAGATAGAGAGCTGTACTGCCCATGCAGCGTAAGTATCCCGGACTGAGTGTAGGTGCAATTGAATAAACTGATAAAGACAGAGAGACAGCATTCATCATGGCAGATTGAGGAATGATCAAAAACATGAAAACTTGGCTATCATAAACATCCATCTCAACTAAATAGACATCATCCTCATTATACCCCCCCTCCGAATTTTAATCATCATCAGTTTCATCATCATCCCCTGGTACCGGTACTCTTCAAATTAATACAGGGGCCAGGACCCCAGTTTTCAACATCACAATTTATGCTGCAACTCTGGGCGCAAAACCCTGGAAGACTACGATTCTGTACTGCATTCCTTCTTTACCTGCTTTGCTAGCAGCAACTGTCCTCTTGTTCTTGCTCATGATCGAAGACTTAGAAGAAAAAAAAAGATAAATTCTTTGCAGGTGCCCGTCCAAATTCCAAACTGCCAAAAGCGTCTATGCCAACAGGGGAGATAACTGCGGTCTGGAAAGATAACTGTTGACATTTGAACCGGTGTGGAGGCTGAAGAACGTCCTGTGGTTAAAGAGTGTCCGTGTCCTAAACCCAGCTAGGACAGTTTTCTCTACATTGGGGACAAGTGTCCGTCGTTGGTTGCAATAGAAAAGGATATGAAAAGGGACACTAATCACGATAACTCCGGTGTAGCCTTGTTCTATACTATGTGAGAATAGAACAAGGCTACACTGGAGCTATAATCACCAGGACATTCTTATCCATCACACCGGCATAGTAGTCTCCATGGTTGAACCGAATGGAGCTTTTTGAACATGGCATAGGTTATGGTATGGCACCTATGCCATGTTCAAAAAGCTCCATTCGAGATTCAAAAACACTAAGAATGAAAGTATCGATGGATTTTAACAAATTACAAAAGGAAAACACAGTTCCCAATTAAAAATAAATAAAATACCATAATAAAAAGTGTGGAATCTGTCATTATTGGGCAAAGTGTTGATATTAACTGAAGCAGAGTGAATTTCTAGAGAAGAACTACTATATCACTACATTTGTAACCATATTGACAACTGTGAGGGATTTCAGACCTGGAGCCTGTTTCACCAACCAGATTCTCCCACTCACATTAGTAAAGCCGAAATCTCCGGACTAATGATTCAAGAAAACTGTGAAATAATAGACTCCTCTAGACACTGGTCCGAAGTCCTCTTACGAGAGGCGTTAGCTATAAGACGCTACAGACCAGACTTAAATCATGGTCTAAAGGCATCAAAGGAACTTGTTTTATTCCGATAAATGTATAACTGTTTTATAACAGTTCCGGATTATTGTGTTGTTGCAAAGTACCGGGTTGTTGTGTTGCCTTAATAGTCTGGATATCTTCACTGTGAACACTACTTGTATAATACTGTCTGCCTGAATCAACAACATGAACACTATTCAATACTCTGTGACTTTTTGCCGCTCTAATGCCCAAAGCTACTCACTAGTTTTTTGCTCACCATTTTGACCAAACATCTGATTGGCTGACTTGATACTCACATTTGTGTACATACCTTGTTAAATACTGGAGTTGTCTCATTGTAAATATTTCTGACGATGGCATAAATATATGTTGAAATATTGAATCACAAGATGTCTTTTCTAAGTATATTCGGAGTTACTTTCCTCCTATATTATATCAAATTACTCAGTGGAACCACAGAGATATCAAGCTACTGCTATCAAGTATGCTACTGGTACTAATGGATAACGCCTATTGTCAGAAAATAAATAAAGAAATGCTTCTGTTCATATGGAATTATAAAAACGATAAAGTAAAACGTTCACTACCGGTACCCATGATCAATGAACTGTCAGAGAGAGAATTGAGGGCAGTAGACTTCACATTAATGAACAAACCGTTAAAACTGATATGGCTGAAAAGGTACTTCTCTAGTGACAGTTATTGGGTTCTGTTAGCAAATGAGATCTTCAACCCTCTTGGTGGATTGAGTTTTTTATCCACAAAAGTGCCAGAATTTTCAAAGCAAATCTTGGACTTTTGGACTGAAACTATAAACAATGATATCGCATTCGATTAACAAATAATATGGAATAACAAAGGTATATCATGAAGACAGAAGCCGTTATATGGAAAAAAAATCTGTTTGTGAGAGATGCAACTGATGAGCACGGGAATGTATTATCACCGAGAAAACTTCATCAAAAGTACAAGACCAACTTAGACTGTGATAACTATAAACATTGGCGTAAGTTGGAGAAGGCTCTAGAGAACACAAGTGTTGTTGACAAATATAATAAGCTCGCAGTTAATAGTGCTGTGCCGAAAATTGGAAAATCGTTTATTAATGATTTTAAGGTAAACACAAAAGTGTTCTACAATATTTTGTGTACATATTTCTTTCATAGAAGACGAGCCGATTGCGTACGATTTTTCAATGTCAGGTGTATGGCTTTTGTCGCGTAAGTTCTTGGTTGAGAATAAGGTTGACATATTTTTTACAATTAAAAATGTTGCATGGGATATATCCTACTAGATCTCTGCTACAAAAGTATAAAATTAAAAAAAAAAAAAAACAAAAAAAAACGCCCTTTACGTAAAAGATGTAATGTCGAGGATACCGTTGAACACCACTGATTGTCGAGATAAAACTAATTTTAGAAACACATTAGAAGGTGGTTGAATGGTATTTTGGACGCGGATGTAAAACTCGAAAGAAACTGTATTGTACGGGTACTTTGGTGGCACTGAAAAAAACCAAACTTGTAAATTTTTGTTTTCTCTATGCCAAATACCATGCATATATATGCGAAATGCCCCTAGTACTTTGTAAACTATAGGAACTATTTACAGTCAGTTGTTCGGCTGTATCAGCTGTTAAAACCAAATTTCTTGAATTGATTTATACCGAAAGATGCTACTTTTCAAATCGCAACATTTGTGTAACATTTGATACTCTGTAACTTTATCAATACAATTTACGCATTATCTTTGATTTAGCATCAAGGTATATATTTGGCATTTATTTCTCACATTCTATCACATTATTTTCTTTTTGTTCGCATCGGCAACAATGTATCACATCAGAATGTTAACATGCATGATATTATTGTTAATAAGTAACGAAGGAAGCGCTACATCGGAGGAGTTTCATTGGGTACATGGTGGGGAGGGGGTAGGCGGATAGGTCCGAACCACCCCCTACATCCGACCGTCGCCAGCCGGTGAAACGGGAGCCAGCCGGTGGGGCTATTTTTGCAGCAAAGTTGAGGTGGTGTTAGTAATTTGGATTTCTTTCAAATTTCTTCTGAGGTTATGGACAATATTAACGGATATTTATTCATGGGAAATAACAGTCGTCATTTCAACTGTTCGGTTAAGTAGCAGAACGCCTTGTACTTAAAGATATCGTACGAACACGGGGGGTGATGTTGTTTTAGAACAGAATTTCGTTTTCAAGTTGTTCGCATCCTTAATAACTGACACTAATCGATAAAGATTATCATGGGTAATTATTCCTTACTCAATGCTCTTTGTATGTCACCCAAACGTCTATGAATTTAATTAGCGTAATCGTTGATATTAATTAAAAAGTCGCACCACGTGCGTCTAATCAGGCGACGGTGAACAGCACGAGCATGCGACGGTGGCCAGCAAGGAGTCGAGCTGGTGTGCTACGGTGAACAGCAAAAATAATCTTTCTGGAAAAGTAGTAATATATTCCCCATTGAATGAGTGTTAGATATATATTCAATGGAATATACGAAACGAAAAAGTTCTAACCATGAATTCTTGCGATGGGGACTCGATCTTCAGGCAGATGCAGGCGGGACCACGTGGTTATTGCGTGCAATATCAATATGATAATTGTGTTTATTATCCTATTTCAGATAGGACACACACTCTTCCGTACATGGAATAGGTCTCCTGCTGTAATATGGAATGTGAATAGGGGTTTGGATTATGGACGCGGAGATTCTTTAATGGACGACGGCTGAATATTGAATGACGGACTATACGCTTGTCTATAGATTATGGATGCGGAAATTCTTTAGTGGACGACGGCTAAATATTGAATGACGCATTAGACGCTTGTATACGGATACATTCCTTTGTTATCGCTGCCTAAGAGGATTTTCAGACGACTACAGCGGTCTCATTTCACATTTATGCTAGCCTAGGCATAAAGTACAGGCAATTCAAATTAAATTCACATACAGGTAGCTTTGGCTACCAGACCAAAGAATATACAAATTGTGCCTGGTGAACATGAAAATGATGTAATATCAGGTACGGACGACTATCGCGTTTCAGTCACAACTAAAGGAGGTACAAAGAAAAAAAGCTAACACCCCTATAAAATCACAACTGGAAGAGGTTCCCTTGCGGCGATCGTTGTTCGAAAGTTCAACACATCCGGAGTGTCCTATAGAGGATATTAGCGTCCAAGAAGAGGGCGACTGTCCTGACGCTTCACTTGACGAGGACTACGAGTGTTTAACACGTTGTTTGCCATTCGTTATCGAACATTTAAAAGCTGTTGGTCAACTGGATGCCTACAGGAAATGGTGTCAGTTAGTTGCCGATGGACAATTTCCTTTAAACAATATATGTTATCTTCTTTTTCGTGACCTGGTTGAATGGATGTCAACCTCAAATACATCACAGATGAGATACATGCACAAGGAAACCAGGTTGTTCTGGCAAGTTGGGCATAAACTGTTTAAGGGAAAGTTTCTTCGGTTTATGTCTGGTCCTCGTAGTCATGGGAAAGTGTTAACGGATAGCGAGGATCCTGTACTCCAGGAGAATCTCGCATATATTTTGCAGTTCCGCTCTGCAAAATTTGCACGAAGAGAGGAGAAAGGGCACGAAACCGCATATAGACCATTGAAATTTACATATTACCTTTGCGACGTCACTTGCGGTTCTGGTCACGTGATCGGAAGTGATATTTGAACTTGCGCACGATGTTAGCCGATATTGTGCGCATGCGCAGGGTCACGTGACCGGAATCGGAAGTGACGTCACAAAGGTCATGCAAATTTCGAAGGTCAATATGAGGTTGATGCCCTGTCTCTACTACTTTCTGGGTATAAACTCAGAAAATCGGATTAAAAAAAAAACAGGCTTGTGAGACTTCGTCTGCTTGAATGGGTTGATAATCAGGATTACAGGCTAAAATAGATTGTGTTAATTAAACTGAGATACGGTAACGGCTGGTATCGAATATGATATTGTGCGGTATGGGAAACGTGAACATTGTTGTTGGCAACGGGTCGGCCGCTCCCGACAAACACCGGAAAAATCCGTCCAACACTGGAAATAACAGGAGCGAAATACAGGGAGAATTGTACTTGATCTAGACTCCATTAATGACTTCATCTACTCTCGTCTATATAAATACCGGTAAACAAATCGAACAAACGGAGTACTTTTTTGTTAATCTATCAAACATTCGGCATGTGCTAACTTGAGTAATCGAGCTACAAAATTCTAGATTGCCTCGCATCCTGACTCTGTGGGTGACACACACGGTGTCCCAAATTGCAAGTTAGTACACCGAATGTTTGATAGATTAAAAGAAAACACTTTCCGCTTGATATTTGTCAGCCGTTATCCTTGTGTTTCTCGTTTGTGATTTCCAGTGTTCGTCGTATTTTGCCGGTGTTTGTCGTGAACGGCATAACCGTTGCCAACAAAGACGCTCACGTTTCTCATATCGTATACGTTATCATATCCGATAACATATCATATCTCACATCCAAACACTCCAAGTCGCTTTATATGGTTTGATATCCTTGTCTGCATTCCTTCCTCATGTGTGGAGGGCCTCATTACTAACACAAATTGGGTTTGGCATAATGATTTTAGATACCGGACTGGAAGTAATCAATTAGCTCGAGTTAACAGTATACAGTAAGGTAGAATAATAGGGATATTGTTAACATTCTACATTAAACGGGCATCTATTTTGGTTCAAAAAATTTCAATCCACGAAAACAAATTAATTTCATAATCATGCAGCAGGCGAATAATTAACAAGGTAACCCTTACTGATTGCCAATCCGCACCAACACAATGTTCTGTTAAATGTAACACAAATTGGGATTGATTTTAGATACCGGTAACGGAGACAAACAATTAGCTCAAGTCTCTAAGATGGTAGCCTAGGCCTATACGTCGATTAAAATACAGCAGCATAATCCAAACTAAAACAGGCATCCCTTTCGGTTTGAAGTTTCCATTGCACGAAAACAAAGTCGGATGCTGCACCACAATATGCTATAAAAATCTTCAGAACTTAACACAAGACTTCGGAATAACACATTGATTTTCAAATATGAACACAGCGAAATTGGCCTCAAGTCCATAAATGTATACTGCGACTCGAAAATAACCGTTAGGCCCACTAATTGGAATGTCGGAATGTCGCTTTATTTCCTGCATTTTAGCGTATTTTAATGCTAAACTGGCGTTTGATATCTTACATAATTTTCGTATTTCCAATCTACGGGCAAAAAGGGGGATGCGTTCGCACCACACGCACCATGGGTAGCGACGCCCTTGCCTCCTCATCTTCGTCTGACATAGCCTATATATTGTGCTAAAATATGTCGGAGAATAATATACAATAATTAGCCTATCGCCATGTTAGATCTACAACACATAACATATACGCCATTGTTTTAACGTCATATTGTATGACGTCACAATGTACAGAGAATCTCACGTTGGAGAGATCCGCGCGACGCAGAGAGCCCAACCCACACTTTTGAACAATTGGCCCCTAAATCTAATTCATAATGATCTGATTCGTAATCCGTTTTTGGTCGTTCATACAACACAGTTTTCAATGCAAGACAGACTTCTACTTTTAACACATGCTGATTACCGTCTCATATATTTGCTGTTCACCGTCTCACTATAACTGTTCTTGATGCTGTTCACCGTCGCCTGAATAGACGCACGTGGTGCGACTTTTTAATTAATATCAACGATTACGCTAATTAAATTCATAGAAGTTTGGGTGACATACAAAGAGCATTGAATAAGGAATAATTACCAATGATAATCTTTATCAATTAGTGTCAGTTATTAAGGATGCGAACAACTTGAAAACGAAATTTCGTTCTAAAACAACATCACTCCCCGTGTTCGTACGATATCTTTAAGTACAAGGCGTTCTGCTACTTAACCTAACAATTGAAATGACGACTGCTATTTCCCATGAATGAATATCCGTTAATATTGTCCATAACCTCAGAAGAAATTTGAAAGAAATCCAAATTACTAACACCACCTCAACTTTGCTGCAAAAATAGCCCCACCGGCTGGCTCCCGTTTCACCGGCTGGCGACGGTCGGATGTAGGGGGTGCGAACGGGAATGTGTGTGTGTGGTGGTGGGGGGCTGATGGGGCGGTCGCGGTTGTTATTCATAAAACCCATATATTGTAAAACACTTTTTTCAGTTATTTTTTTACCCTATCAAAACAAATCAACGACAGCTATATCACAGCATTGACCCCCATGAATTCTATATTTTCATTTTAAATTCATGGAATGCGCCAGCTCTCCCCAGTATATGGTGCGCTTTCAGCTTGAATCACATTTCTTAAACTCGCCTCCCCCACCCCCCTCGTCAAAGTCATGCGCACGGGCCTGGTGGGTAGAGATTTCTTTTTTCTTTATTTTTCCTGTTTTGCCCCAGGCCACATGGGCAAAACGACTTACCGGTATTTGTATGCCTGGTCGGATGGCGAATAAAAACCCAACTGGCAAAGAAAAAAGGAAGAAGAACTACCTCACGGGAGCATAATGAAAGTTCGTGTGAAACACGGACAGAGCATTTCCCCAAATCTTTGGAGCATAAATCAATATGCGGGAAGAAAATATACTGTTTAAAAATACGTGTAGTTACATGTAAGTCAGATTTGAATTCGCATTAAGATGTTATTATTATTGTATTAAAAACTAGTATCGTATCAGTCATGAAACGGTGGCAATATCTCAAAATTAACCTACAATATAGATATGAAACTATGTTTTCTTGCGGGTTTTCTTATTGTTTATCACGAAATCTCAGTAAATTGAGATCGTAGATGATTGCTCATGGAGATACCATCTCAACTTGGTAATATGTAAAAATTGAGTGTTCTTGGCAAGAATTTGAGAGGAATATTCAGCTAATCAGCTGGCAGATACAAACAGTGTACGTTTGTAAATGCATCTACATCTCACAAACAGTGGTCTTCAAAATATGTCGAGCTGCGGACAATATAAAAGAAACCACCACAGATAATGCAGTCTGGCGGGCCAAGGAGTCTAAAACGGCATTCCGAATAACCGATTCATCTTGCATTATTTGAGTTGTTGATAGTGGCAATGTAGTATGTATATTATAAGTTATACCAGGCATTTGCGTGGGTATACAGGCTGGTATTTCGTCGAGAAGTTAAATATTTTCACGAGCCCGCAGGGCGAGTGAAAATATTTATCTTCGAAAATATTTATCTTAGAAACTAACGGACCATATTTCCTCGATATTTTAACATATAATATCACAAACCAGAAAGAAATGAACAACCTGAAAACATGCACGGTGAGTCGAACATGCAGCGTTGATTCCGTTTCATCTGTTCCGCGATGAACAATTAACTGGATGAAATACTTAGCCGGCATTCTGTCGTTCATGTTTATGTGGTTATGAAGCTTCCAATGATAATTTATTTCTTATCTTCATCCGCAAATACGCAATTTTCCCCACACAACTTGTCCCATTGCGCGGTACTCGCGCATACGAACTCGCTCAGACAAACTCGTCTGAAACAGTCTTTGCCTGCAGGTGTTTCACGCGCGCCCTTGACTGCGTTGGTATATGGGCACGCGCGCCCTCGACAGCATTGGTATACGAGAAATCTCAATTGGTATACCAACTGTGACCAGCAGAGACTTGCAATACGGCCTCATGCACTAGGGTAATTAACCAATCAAAACGCTACAATTTACTATGAAATGTGATAAATTACCATATACATGCTGTGGTGAGATATTTTCATATTTAAAAAAATATTATATTGTAATGTTCTTCAACTTTGTCAATTTTTGGTGTGCTAAACGTTGATTTCTATTTTGAAACTGAAATATACATGTGGTTCTTTGAATGGCCAATATGTGGCCTATTTGCAGATATTACATTGCTCTCAAGATTGATGGCAGTTGAGTACAACAGCATCCACATCCCAGTGGTGTTGGTCTTTATACATGTACTATTGTAACATTTCTCTCGTGTAACGATTTAGAGCTGGAATCCAGGACATTTCCCCCTGAGGACATTTTCCCTGCAGACATTTCCCCCTGTGGACATTTCCCCCTTCCTGTATATATTTGTACTATGGCTTTGTACGAATGTGTAACAAAGTTAAATTATCGACAAAAAACAATTTGGAGCATTTTTTTAAAAATTATTTACAATAAGCTTAATTTGACACGATTCCCTCCTCCTATATGTTTTAAAGATTCTGTTAACAAGATTTGTATGACTTAGTAAAAATTTGTTACAATAAAAAAAAACGAGTTTGATGATTATGTTTTGATTATTTTATTACTTCCAATAAATTGATATGATTTGAAAGAATACCCCATGGATTCAATGAAGACAATATAGGTATTGTTGGATAATATTTTGTGGCAAATATGATAATATTCACATAGTTTTTTTAAAATTCAATTAACAATTCAAATAATGATTTCAATCAGCATGTTTGTTACTTAAATAGCTCATAAGAGGATTCCCGTGTCGTATAGAAGCTTTGGGAGCTCAGAGAGTAACATGAAGCTGCGCTATCGAAACCCCTCGGCTCTGAACCCCAGCTGTTATAATGTAAGGGTGTCTCTACCAATTGATTGGCTTGTGGGAAGAAATATTTACCCCTGGTATTGTAAGTGCAGGCATTCTTCGCATTGTGTAAGAGAATAAATCAATAAATCAGTCATCCAATCAATAAATAAATGTGATAGTATACAAACATGATATAGAAATCATATGCAAACTTAACATAGGAATTGGTGGATTTTATTAGACAAGGGGCATAACTCTGCAAAATACTTTCTGACACGACTCATTTTCGATAGGCATCTAGTTCGGGTCAAGAGAAACAACTGTATCACGTTAGGATGTTGTATATGGAACGGTTCTGAAATTATCACAATAAATCATAAATGGATTTTTATTTGTAAAAAGGGGCATAACTCTGCAAAATATTGTCCGAGATGACTCATTTTCGATAGGCTTCTGATTTACGTGAAGATAAATACATGTAACAAGTTTGGTTGCCATGCATGAAACGATTCTGTAGATATCGCGGTAACGGACGGACGGACGTACGGATGGACGGACAGCCGTACATGATGACGACAATACCCCTAGGCCAAAGTTGGCCGAGGGGTAAAAACTAGTGAGACGGTAAGAAGGGTCATGTACATACCAGAGCTTCTGAACCCGAATACTAGGGTACCAGCCGATCATACTGTTATCGCCGTCTCACACGTCTCTCCGAAGATCCTTAGTCTCCGACACGGATGTACCTAAATAATACTCACCGATGTATCGGGTCTTGTTAGCTGGCTGGCTGGCTTGCCGCGGCGATCGGTGCTACCCCCCCCCCCCCTCCCCCCCACCTCCTCTTTTAGAAACTAACGGACCACATTTTGGGCGGCTACCAGTGACCATGGCGTAATCACTCTATCTGTTTGTACTGACATGTCTCTTAGATAGTAGTCGGGAAAAGTCGAATTGGCACTCCAAGCACAGGATTGGACAATGTCATCCATGGATAAGTTCTTCCATAATGGCCATGATGTAGCGATGGCACGTATTTCATGGGAAGATGCTGAGGCCAGAAGTGGGGGAGCGTGGAGGGCGAGTTGATATTTCCACTTAATGCTCTTCTTCAGCCAAGAAGCCACCGTGTTCTTGGTGACGTCACGAGTTGCAGCTGGATGAAGAGAGAGAAACAACAGTCGTTGAGATCCCCGAACTGTGTCGGTACGGGTGAGTTAGTGACGTATTGCTCGTACTGGACATAACAGGATGTCGCCATCAAAGCCACGAACGAAGTCTGTTAATGCTGGGATAGAATACAGACGTTGAACACAAGGACCTTGGCGCACAGCCTCATTTTGGCGATGAACTCTGGAGTGGGTCGGAAAGAGATGCGGGACCAATCTTCCGTCCAGGTCATCGACTTCCTCTCCAGAGTGTGAAGCTCGGATACTCTAGAAGCCAAGGCGAAGGCCGCCAGGAAGGCAGTCTAGTAGGCAACAGCTATATAGAGACTGACTGTAGAGGTTCGAAGGGTGGGCGAAGAAGAGCGCTAAGAACCACCCCAATATCCCACTTCGGTAGCAGTTGCCGGATACGGCGAGACTGTGAGGCGAAGGCACGTAGGAGGGCAGAGATGTTGTCATCCAGGCTAATGCCAATGACCGCCGATAGACGCAGAACCCTGGCTAAAGCTGACCGGTACCCTTCAAAGGTGCTGATTTTAAACTTACAAGCGTCTAGTCCGTCATTCATAATTCAGCCGTCGTCCCTTTAAGAATATCCGCGTCCATAATCCAAAGACCTATTCCATATCCATATAACAGATTTAGCACCAAATTCAAAAAAGACAATCATAGTATACATAAACATAGGCTAGTTTCCTGCAAGAGAGAAGCCGTTAACAGTTTTCAATGATGCGCTTGGAGGAATAGCCCTGTTTTATAAGTTTCTGCAACAATGTTTTGTGACGTTGATTGAAGTCGTCACAATTAACACAGGATCTATCAAATGCTACTAGGCGAGATATGTATACGCCATATGCAGGTCCCACTGGAATATTACTGTCCAGAAAGGGATAGTTTACGATGTCGAAATTGTAATCATCTCTTTGTCATAAAGTCGACGAGAGAGAATGCCCGCTTCATTTTTGTAGAGATATAGATCTAAATATGATGTGCCTGTTGGGCTATCTGTAGTTTCCTTCAAATCCAGTGAAGGTGGATATATATCCTTCACTGCGTCATTTATATAGCGATTATCCACAGCGAGAAGATCGTCTATATAGCGTTTGGTGAATGAGAAGGAACGGGATTTGAATGGATCGGTTTTTGAAAGCGCCTGCATATAGTCATATTCATAAGAGAACAGATACAGGTCAGCCAACAGGGGTGCACAATTAGTACCCATTGGAATACCTATATGCTGTTGATATATTGTGTTGCCAAATTTCACATAGATATTTTTAACGAGAAATTCAAGCAACTCTATAAACAAAGAAACATCCCATGAATGATATCTCTTGTATGTAGTAGAGCTAAAGAATGCTTTATGGCTTCCGACATTAATATATCTACGATCAGTTTTCTTGAACACAGATACTATTAATGAACTTAGACGGTCAATAAGGTCCTGATGAGGGATTGTAGTATAGAGAGTCGAGAAATCCCATGTGGATACATGTCTGTACGGTATGTGACCTTTAGCATCAAGTTCCTCCGTAAGACATTTTGAGTTTTTTTAATATCCACATACATTCAACGCCAGAGTTTTTAGAAATAGTGGCGCAATACCTTTCCCAAAATGCTTTTACCTCCTGAAGGGCCCTCGTCAATAGGGTTGAAAGAAGCTTGGTGGTGCAGCTTCTAGAACCAGCTATGAATCTAGCTTTGTATGGTGATTTATGCATTTTGGGAGTCCAGTATACTTTTGGTATGTCGTTATGATTGGTTGGAAGACAAATACCTCTTTCCCTGAGAAACATTTTGTGATTGTTAAATAAATCTTCCAGAGTAAATGAAGTTCGGGAGTAAGTAGACGTATTTGATGATGATAGGTCTACACTCAATTCTTTAACCAGCACCTGGTAATAGTAATATTTACATATGAATATTATATTATTTGGAGCATTGTCTGCTGGGACAATGACGAATTTACTCTGGAGATTTGCAAGAAGTTCTTGAAGTCAGGAAGACGAACTAGAAGTCAACGGCTGGTGCATCAGTTGGGATCTAGCTGGAACCTGAACCTCGGCCATGGAGTTGCGCAGAAATGCTATGCGCTGAGACTGAAGGAGAGAAGCATAAGAATAGCAATAGAACAGTAGAGCTGTGACGGCCAGGAACCAGTCGGTGTACGACGTAATACGCTGAATGGCGAGAAACCTCTCCTGAAGACGAACAATTTCCTTGGAGGAGAGGCTAAGGGAGAGCGACTTGAAAAAACTTCAATACTTGATCCAAATCGCGGTCCGGTACAGGAGGTTTGTCTGGGAGAAAACCATCGTGGAGTTTTTAAAACGTGAACGTAGGTTCCTTTAGCTTGTCGTCGTCCACAGTTTGACAGTCGCAAGAAGTAAATATGGACACTCATTCCGGAGACAGAGCACAGGAAGTGAGAGTTGACGTCGACGAAGGTCCGGACGAAAAGACAGAAAAAGCCGCTGTCACACGCTTGCGTCAAGAACGAGTAGAAGTAGAGACAGTACTTGTAGGCTCGGGCATCTCAGGAACGACAGCAGTCAGTGCTTATCCGCAAAGGTAAACGCATCCCTGTCTACAGAGTTGACGTCCGGTGGAGGCGTTGACTTGCGAACAGAAGCAGCGATGCAGAAGACGAAGGACGATCACATGAAACTTCGTCGAGGCCCCGATGAAAAGACATAGATGCAATAGGGAAAGACTGGTCCGCAACCGGTGGCGTGGCAGGAATGGGACGCGAAAAGTTGACAGACAACAGACGATCAAGTGGATGACATGGTTGTGATACGATGATCGAAGGTAAAGATCCGCAAGCACAAACCCGCTGGCGAGGTGGTGACCGAGAACGGCGTCGTGAAGATCTGGAATGACGACGTGGTGATCGGGAACGGCATAGAAGCATCGGGGAACGACGTAATGGCGTCCGAGAACGGCGTTGCGGCATACGGAAAGAACGTTGTGGCGTACGGGAACGGCGTTGAGGTGTACGGGAACGGCGTTGTGGCGTACGGGAACGGCGTTGTGGTGTACGGGAACGGCGTTGTGGCGTACGGGAACGACGTTGTGGTGCATAGGAACGGCGTTGAGGTAGAATTTTATCGTTACTAACGTCAAGATGCCATAAATCAACCGAGGCAGAAACCATAGGTTGATTGGAGATAACTGGTGTTTCTCAATAAACTCCATGAAATCAATGTTCAATCCTGAATCACCATCAAAATTGAGGTCAAATTCTTATCAGTCCGCCTCAATGTATTAGATCAATTGATCATCCAGTTAATTATGGTAATCAAATTCATGAAGATCATTTTTTTTACAATGCCGTAGCCCAAGAAGCTGTTTTGGACGAAGCAGTCGTAGAAGAAGGACGGGAATAAGATCGTTGAGGTGAAGTCGAAGCCCATTGTAGCAGAGTACTAGGCTGTGGATGAACATCAGCAGTAGTCGATAGAATGGATGAAGCTGGAGCCCATAGTGTCGATGTACTGGGCTGTGGATGGACATCAACTAAGGTAGACCGATGAGGTGAAAACCGAAGCCCGTGGTGCTGATCCGGAACAAGAACTAAACGGCCAAGGAAGAATACGCGATGAGGCAGACGTTGACCTATAGGAGACCGTAGCCCATCGTGTCGAAACGGAGGACGTCTCAAGGTCCGTTGTCAGTTGAGAAGAGAAGGGGCCTTTTATCCGGTCCCGATAACAAAAGGCCGATCTGCGATGGATATTGAAGCAGGCCGCTACTCGGAAACTGTGTCTTTTGTTGTCCCAGAAGCAGTGGGGGAAGATTGTGTAACTCCAGACATGATATTTGTCCCAGAGCCAGACAAGTCGCTGATGTCGTGATGACCTGTCTAGGGAATGGAAAATGCTAGAGCTGAGAAGATTAGTAGACACATTGGCTTTGTTATCATTACTGGCCAGTGACCCGGCTAGACAGACTTGAAACAGGCCAGGCGCCCACATACTACATTCTTCACAGGTCGCAAACTATGCATGACATTTGAGACATATTTTGTGCATAATTTCATGATAAACATAAAGAATACTTCACAAAAGACTTCTTGTAGAATATCAGACGTCTGAGGTACTCTCTCGTCAACAGAAAGGCAAACATTCCAAACACGTAACCTGCCGATAGCAAAGATGTCCTTTGCACGTGGTCGAATGGGAATTCAAAATAGACCAAGAAAGCCGACTAGGAACGGCAACGTTTGGAATTTTCAGGGAATGTTTGATCAGACATCCAATAAAAATCTGCTAGTAGTTAACTTCAGAAAAATAACCCTAGGTTACGTCTAAATCTAGACCTAACAGGAACTCCTTCAAAACGCGTGTACACGCGGTGGTTGCAGGAGAAAAAGAGGGCGTATGCGCAGAATAAACCAGCTGAGCTCCCTAAGGGGAGGTGACATTTATTTTGCAAAGGATCTCCTAAAGGAGGAAATAAGTCATAGCAATAGCAGGTGTAGATTTGAGCAATAAATGTTTATTTTCAATCCGATGTCTATCCTATGTGATAACCAAAGTTCAAGAATATCCAACAAGCCATGACACAATTTACGTATTACGAGGTCACACACTCATCAACTGACCAATCAGAATGGTGAGCTTGCTGAGTCACGGAGTAGTAGAGAAAGAGGGAATTTTAGGGGTGAGCAGGAATGTTTTGTCATTTAGGAACCATCCTAGGTCCAAATATGGTGTGCATGATCTCGTCTTGAAGCGCTCGTCATGTACAATACGACTGGCAGGATTTTGACAGGATGTAACTTGCAGTCCGCATACATAGTAGTATAGAAAGGCGAAATCTCTTGGGATATTTGGTGGCGGGGGAAAATCCGGCGTAAAATGCGGCGTCATGCTGTCACGGATGACCAAGAATGGTCCCTCAAACACACCCCCACGCACCCCCAAATGCCCGCTGTCGCTACTACTCCTACTGATGACGTCACCAATGACTTTACACATGACATGGACTTCTCCCAAGTTGTTATCTACACCACGAGAGCTTCAAGATGAGACCCTACACGCCCTATTTGGATGAGATATAATCCATCCATTGCTCAAATAGACCCCTGTCCTCCTCTAAAATGCCTGCTTTCTATACTACGGCCAGACTGTGCATGTGCAGAATGATGAAACCGGGCTGCACACAGTCCAATCTGAAGCTAATAAGACCCCGCACCACCAAATCGGACCAATATTGGTCCATCTCTACCCCATCTGACCCTATGGGTCCACCTAGACCTCAAAACGTCCACCCCGATCTGCCTGAGTACTGCGCATGCGTCTTCAGAACTTTTGAACAAAATCTAACCAATGGCCCCAAGACGACTCACATCGTCTACTAAAGCACGAGACAGAAACAATATGATGCCACGCTCCCCACCGTAAAGAACAATGAAGATATAATACCCTAGAAGCATATATATCTGCCCTCTAGTCGCTGCATATATCCATAGGCTATCTCTCAATGTATGTATGCCTATGCATGGGGATTATAACATATAAGCTATAGCGGATGTTCTGGAATTTCTCCTCCAATCAGAATATTCACTTTAAGGGTAGGCCGGCGATTGGCTCGCTGCTTTTCCATCAATGCATTGACGACGAAGCACCTCGCGATAAACATGACATTCTCATTGGCAAAGGATGTGACGTCAACCAATCCACAGATACGCCACATTTGATCCCACGTTTCCTCCTATACCTATAAAATGCCTATACTTATAACATTGCGCTTGGAACCCCAAATGATTTCCCTCCTTGACCATGTATTGCTATGCATAGGCTATCTCTCGCTACAACTATGGCTATAGCCTTTGACCCGGAAATGACCTTTCACCTTGGAATAACCTTTGACGCGGAAGTGACTTTTGACCTTTACTCCGGAAGTGAAGTCATCCGTGACGTCATGACGCCGCATTTTACGCCCGATTTTCTCCCGTCACCAAATATCCTAAGAAATTTCGCCTTTCTATACTACTATACACAGCTGAGAAACCGTACAGAAAGAAGTCATTTTGGGTCGTCACAGATGCATGTTTTGGCGATCTAGGGTCCACTATTTCTTTAAATGACTCGTGGAGGGCCTCGCCTTGAAACTGGAGTAGCTTGGATTCGAAATGACGTTGTGGTGCGCATGCGCAGTCGAGGAGTAGTAGAGAAGTAGAGAAAGAGGGCATTATAGGGGTGTGTGTATAAGTGAGTTTGTGCGATTCAGGGACAGTCTTGAATATGTTCAAATATGATGTACAGTGTCTCGTCTTGAAGAGCTCGGCAAGCAATTGGCGTGGGGTTGATCGGAAGTGAAGCTGTGGTGCGCATGCGTAGTAAAGGGGTAGTAGAGTAAAATGGCGTTTTGGGGTGATTACAGGTGTTTGGGAGATTTAGGGACCACCAAGGGCCCAAATATGGCATGCAAAGTGTCATATACAAGCGCTCGTAATAAAGACTACGACTGAGGTGGTTTGGATGGGAAGTGACGTCATGATGCACATGCGCAGTCGAGGGGTTGTATAGAAAGCTGGAATTTTGGGGGTATGCAGGGCGTGCTTGGGTGAGATAGGAAGTATTCCGGGTTCACATGGGCAGTGAAGCTCTCATGGTGTAGCACTCCAGGAATAGTAGTTCGGATGCACACAAGAGTGTTTGGTGATCTAGTGGTCATGGTCCCGCATTGAAGCTGTCGTGTTGTAGAATACGACTCGAGTGATGTCTACGTGACGTTATCAGTGAATGAGAAAGTACGATCGAATCTATCGGGTGCCTACCTAAATCCCTATGCACTAAGCCATAGAGGCCACTAGTTGACCTTGGTGATGCATGCAGACACTTGGGTGTATACCCAGAGGACACGATACTTCTGAGCTAAGGGTGCACTCCAGGGATTCTTCCATTGGGCAAGGATTAGACCATGGGTCCGTTTTTCGGCCACCAGTTGTCGTAAACTCTTCAACCCAAATCACTTATGTGTATATATTTTCTGAAAGAGCATGATTAAGCTATTATTTTAAGACATATCACCGCTATGATATAGAAAAATGAACCTCAAACATTCCCCTCCAAGCTTGGTTCATTTTTCCTAGAAAACCCCTTAAAATGTCGAAAAATGGTCAAATTCGGCTCAATTTCCAGAACAATCTGTAAGAGCGATTTCAATTAAACTTCTTACTCACGTTCCCAGGCCCGGTCTCAACTTAAAAAAGGCAAAAAAAAGTGGGGGTCAACCTGACCGTTTTTTGTCAGATTTTCTTCCCGTAAATCAGTCCGGATTTTTAGGCACACCCAAGGGGCATACTGAGGCAGGGCAAAATTTACTCCATGATCCCGATCACCGTGTAGACGAAGCCAGCCAACGATATGTACGTGCTCGTTTGGAGCGTTGATAATGCTGAATAGGATGGTATTATAGATATAAGCTATTAAGAAGACAAGAAGAATTATGATGTAGCAGAACACGGGCAGTCTATCGTATTATGAAATTAGACCGGGGCTATTACTACGAAAATGTGGATAGCCACCTAAGGCATGCTGGTGTTGCCTTGGGGCATGATGGTCTTTATACTACGATAGACTTATCTATCCTGTAGGGTGCAGGGTACAGATTGAATGAGCGAGGCACGATTGTCCAATAAGAAGTCGCCCTTTGAGAAACTCTCCTTGTTTTACGTCGGCCATGTTCGCTCCTCTCCGTGTTCAACGGCCGTCCATTCGCTCTGGTCCATTACTAAGCGTCTTCGGGCAGTCCAAGATACCGTTTCGGAAACATATCTTGGAACAGCTATTTTCGCATTTTGATCACATATTTAGAGCCTTTGGGTGGTTACCCGTATCCTTGTCCAAGTGACGTTTGGTCTTCATAATGGATCGCCTAAATTTCAAAAGACAGCAGGCTATGCCGTTCATAGATCACCATGGCTATTTTCCTGCTGTATGGGTGCATTTGGGTGTCAGCCTCTTTCAATTTATCCGGTCGGGCGTCCTCGATCTCTGCAGCGTGGGTATTATTGGCCACTCTCACAATACGACGCCAGAAGAAGGGTTCCTTATCTTCCTCACTCAGTCCTCCCCGTGATGGAGTCTGACAGTCAGCGGCCGAGCCGCTCTCGGCTCTCGGTATCAGTGGATAGTTTCATCCAAACCAGGATGGTCCCTAAATGGCTCGAAAAGGTCTATCTCTCCTCGACTGCTCATGCGCACATAACGTCACTTTCGGTAAAAATCCACGCCAATCTTGGTCTACATGCCGAGCGCTTCATGATGAGACCCTGCACACCATAGTTGTACATAGGATGGTCCCTGAATCGCACAAACACACTCCTGCGCACCCCTTAAATGCCCCTTGACTCCTGGACTGCCATGCGCACCCTGACACCATTTTCAACCCAAACCACCCGTCGTAGTCTAATCCACGGTCGTTTCAAGGCGAAATCCCCAACCACCAATCCAGAGCAAGGATGGTCCCTAAATCGCCCGAACACGCCCTACACACACTCAAAATACCATCTTTTTCTACTACACATCGAGTGCGTGTGCGCACCATGGCGTCATTTCCATTCCAAACCACGCCAGTCGGCTTCAAGACAAGACCATACTCTGCCCATTTGGGCCACGTATATCCCCGTCCAGATTCTCATCCCCAAAATTGGAACAAAAATATACCTCGACAGGCCTTTCTTACGAGTTATGCGCGTCATGACTTTCCAGCGAAAGGCAACTAAGGGCCCCAATATTCCACACATCGCACGCTACCGAGTGAATCGAATCGAACAAATACGCACATCCTATATAGTGGATATAGTTGCCGTAAGAGAGAGCCTTCAACGTCAAAGTGAAGGGACGATACGGTACAGGTCCAGGTAACAGTTCATTTGTACCAAGTATTTAGCCTAAAATGTCTCAACATCTGAAGAATGTTATTGTTCATGCTCTCGGGAGGAGAGGACATCTGGGGGTTTTTCTATGAACAAGGCATCCGCACACGATGCCTAGGCCGATCCACCAAATGGACCAGGTTCTCGTCATCTATTTCTTCTACCGAGGACCACACTTCGGAAGGATCTGTAGGGACCAAGCCAGACGACCACGACACGCTCAATTTCACGTAACTCACCTCCTTCACTTTCCTGCACAACTTTGACTGCTTCGCGCATAACTTAAAGTTTTCTCACCTGTACGCACGACAGTCTGCATCTCATGTACTTAACATTCCGCACCTCTCCCCTACCTTACTTCCAGTTTCACCTTCACTTCACCGCCTTCAATAGTCTTTACCTTCTCACCTTCCAAACTTTCAACACATTTCTCACCTTTACGCACAAGTTTGCATTTCACGTACTTCAACCGTCTGTACCTTATAACCCCTTAATTCCAGCCGGCGCCTTCACTTCTCCACACTCTCATACTTTCAACCATGATGCCAAGTCCAGGTAATCCCTAAATCCTCGCAGAGGGTTTACCTGGACTTTTTTGGCGATTCGGATGAGTTCTCGAGTCGTTGCGTTTATTACACAATCTCGTACATTTCAGTGTTTTGAATTAGAGCGTCGGTATCGGAAGCCTGCGGTTTTCGCTTCGACACCCGATGTCGATTTCAGCCTAATTACTTCAAAGGTATTCTGGCCGGCAATGAAATTCAAACCAGTCAAAACTCAAACCTCGCTGCAGATTAGCCTGATGCGCGGATTTAGCGCGCTTACTGATTGGTTCGGTTCAGCGGAAACCCCTCGAGCTATTTATATCCAGAACCGCTATCGGTAACTAACCAAACCAGTGTATCGATCGTACCCCATCGATTGATACACTGGCTCGCGAGGATGACTTTCATTATATTTCCCACCTCTCTGCTTGATATCACGATCAATTTCCGTCTGCTTCACACGATTGTCACACACCACAACAGGGCCATGATTAAATACAACGTTAAAAGGGTGTTGGAAAACAATGCCGGCGTACTGACAAGAAGTGATATGACCCCACAGACAAATAATACTGACTGCCTATTTCTAATATGATAAACCTGACATCCCCGACAGCACATGGTTTCATGAAAACGGCGCGGATCGCCAAATGAATGACATCGGAACATTCCATCGCACGACCGGGAAGAACAATCAGCACTTTACCTCTAAAAATTCCGTCTGATACGGCAAAGCGTCAAGATGATCCGTATCTGCCAGCATATACACTTTTCGTATTTTTCGTTCACTTTTCGTTCTTTAAACTCGAAAATGGGGCTCTCACACGCCCGATCCACAACAGTTTACAAAAATCACTAAACAAATCTACAACATCGCAGTCATCGACGAACGGAGTTGAACAATGGAGCTCCAGTGTAACTCGGCGAGCAGCGAACGGGGACAATTCTACAAAATCGTCGATGGTCAAAACATCACACCGCATAACCTGTTCAGCAAGTCTTAGAAAAGAATGTCGCAAACCATTCACGAAAACTCGACGTCTTCCCCAACGAATCTACTTCTTCTACCCCAACTTCCTGCTCGGCTAGTAAATTAACGGAGGTCTGTCTTTTATAGCCCGCCGAACGAGAAAGACCTTTGATTAATAGGCTCACTGTTCTGGCACAGGCAGGCTCACTAAGCAGTCACGGTTAATCGGCATGTTAGACAACACGAAGTGTACAGGTAAATACCTAGGTAACTCAGCACACGCAAAAAATATGCAAATGAGTGTCACAGATACCATGAATACTTATAAGCACAGGAGTAGTAGGTAGCAATGATTTAAAAAATCATATTGACCTACTTATTTGTTCCCCCGGGTAAAATTTAAGGGGGTGGTCACGTGGCGATCACGTGATCAAGGCATGTACTGACCTGTCTGTGGGGGTTTTTCCCACAATGTCGTACACGGAGGTGACCGAAGATGTCACGGAGGTCAGATTATTCTTCCGCGGTGATGCGGTCTGGTGGTGATGCGGTCGCGAGAAAAAGCTTACGCGGAGAAAAAGTAGTCCCCAGACTTGAAATACGCTGCATGGTCCGATTGGGTCGAGTGAGGTATCAAAGTGAAGCATTCGTGAAGGGGCATCCAGTCATGGGTGGGTGCATGTAAAATTAGGATTTTTTCCCGAAACTATAAAAAGCGGAACACGGATTTTACCCCTAAAATAGGGGAAAACACCTATCAACCCTAGACGAAAGGGCTAATATCGGTCCCCGGGCTTATTGGGACCTGCCTATCAAGTCAATGGGGTGGGTGCGTGTAAAATTAGGATTTTTTCCCGAAACTATAAAAAGCGGAATACGGACTTTACCCCTAAAATAGGGGAAAACCCCTATCAACTCTAGCCCAAAGGGCTAATATCGGTCTCCGGGCTTATCGGGGCCTGCCTATCAAGTCAATGGGGTGGGTGCATGTAAAATTAGGATTTTTTCCCGAAAATATAAAAAGCGGAACTCGGACTTTACCCCTACAATAGGGGTCTGTATTATACAATATAAGGGAAAATGCCTGTATGGGGTATGGGGATGGTCATTTTTTTTTCGTGGGCTTTACTATGGGTTGTGGGGTCTCGTTTTTCTCGTCTCACCAAGAAAAACACGATGGGCGGGGTCCCGGAGCGAAGTGGTGAAATTTTTGGAAAAAGTCACCGAGGTATATAGGCCTATAGGCTGGCTGTGAGGGGTATAGGTCCAACCTAGGAAATTCACACACGTTCATTGTGATATGGGTTGTTTGGTCTTGTTTTTCACGTCTCGTCATTTAGAACACGATGGGAAGGGTCCCGGAGCGAAACGGTGAAATTATTGGAAAAGTACCATATAGCCCATACAGCTCCATACTGGCTATGGGGATATAGGTTCAACCTGGGAAATTCACACACGTTCATTGTGATATGGGTTGTGGGGTCTTGTTTTTCTCGTCTCGTCATTTAGAACACGATGGGAAGGGTCCCGGAGCGAAACGGTGAAATTTTTGGAAAAAGTTCACCGAGGTCTGTATATAGGCATATAGGCTGGCTATGGGAGGGATATGTCCATCCTGGGAAATTCACACACGTTCATTGTGACATGAGCAGTGTGACTAACGTCACAGGACCTACGAAGTACAGTAGGCATTAGGACTCGAACGCGAACTGAACTCTTGGATATCCCCACCCCCAGTTGAAATCCTGCCTATATTAAGATGGGCATCGCCCAAGTCAGAATCGCCAGTGATTTTCATCAAAAATCGCCAGAAATTTTCATCAAAAGTAGGTCAGCTCAGAACTTGTTGGTAACAGTCTCCTAATGCGCCTTCATTCCAAAAATAAATAACGATCGCCGATTTAATTTTACAATTTTTTAATTAAAGGAAACAGATTGAATAATATAGGTTCAGTAGATTTCAAGCTTTACGTGTGAAAATACATTTACATCTCTTTAATGGTTTTCAGTGCCCTTGTCCAGGATCAAAACAACTTTTTGAATCACATTATTTTCCCAACAATACAACAAATTTTTATATATAGTACTATGGTAGAAAGGTAGCATTTATGTAGTTTACGGTAATTCAACTCAAGACCACCACCTTCTATGCACAAGATAATAATGATTCTATGTCATTCTCCTGAGCATAACCGGTACAAAGACGAATAAATAGCGTCTCTACATCACGTTGTTATCTAGATATATGAGACAACACATTTTGGGCATCGGCAATCTGATGAATGTACTATTCCGGTTTTCTTGTTTCACATTATATTCTATGGCGGTTGATCAGTGATTTTCTTCATTGATAAACGTTAAACCACCTCAGCTTCGTTGTGTGAATCGGAATTGCATTGCTGTGACACACCAACACACTCCGTGGCAGTGATTCTGTATCCCCTAATCAAGGAATCAAAATGGATCAAGATTTGAAATGACAAGAGAAATTTAGACATATTTTGTTTACACATGTAATTTTTTGTTCAAATTATATCCAAGTGTGATATATAGTCAATATTCAAGAGGTACAAAAAAACCCCAAAGTATGTCCTCATATTTTCACATCCATGCCAAGAAATACTGCATTGAAAAGGGTCCATTTAGCCTACCCTGTTTTATCGCTCTAATTCCTACGAAGTAGGCTACAGATCGCAAATTGTCCGGTAATGAGTGAGTGAGTCAGTCCATCCGAATCCTTTCGTCGGCAAAATAAGGAGAACCGTTGACATTAGAACCTTGATTTTTGGCATGAACGTGCATTAGGGTATTGTTACCAGCAAGTTCTGAGCTGACTGAATTCTGATGAAAACTTTTTTTATAATTTTTTTTTATATTATTTATTGATGGCTCAGCGAGTGCACTGTCATGCCCATTGGGAACCCTTGGCTGTATGTTTCACTGTATATATAACACAGTAGAAAACCTGGTGGGATATGCTATCCGTAATTCGATACCCAAAATGTGTACCAATTACTAATGGTTTTGAGAGCTAGAGGTCACAGCAGTGTAGCTGGGTCACCCCCAATAGGCCTATAAACAGATCAGAACTAACAGTCTGAGAGGCTTGGGATTCTGCCATGGTGTAATAATTAAATTGTTCTTAGAGGTCAGAGCATGGGAGACAAAAGTAAACAGATCTGTCTGGGAGTTAAAAAAATATCACAACAGATGGTACCGGTATTACATTAAACCATCGACAGTGCAGATTCTATGAGTTCACATGTTGACGTCTTTATTAATTTATTACCGTTCGAGGGGACATTTGAACAGCTGCCGTTAACTTGAGACACATATTTGTGCTATATACACACATGTTTTGATTACTAGAAACTGCTACATTATGAGAAACGAAATTAAACAGATATGTTTTACAGTATTAAGAGGCTGTATTTAAGATGCTAAGTACAATCCTCAAATTCTACATTCATCAGATTGCCGATACCCAAAATGTGTTGTCTCATATATCTAGATAACAACGTGATGTAGAGATGCTATTTATTCGTCTTTGTACCGGCCATGCTCAGGAGAATGACCTAGAATCATTATTATCTTGTGCCGAGAAGGTGTTGGTCTTGAGCTGAATTACCGTAAACTACATAAATGCTACCTTTCTACTATAGGACTATGTATAAGCATTTGTTGTATTGTTGGGAAAATAATGCGATTCAAAAAGTTGTTTTGGTCCTGTACACGGGCACTGAAAACCATTAAAGAGATGTAAATGTATTTTCACACGTAAAGTCTGAAATCCACTGAACTTTTTATTATTCAATCTGTTTCCTTTTGTTAAAAAATAGCAAAATTAAATCGGCGATCGTTATTTATTTTTGGAATGAAGGCGCATTAGGAGACTTACCAAACAAGTTCTGAGCTGGTGATTTTTGATGAAAATCACTGGTGATTCTGACTTGGGCAGTGCCTATCTTAACATAGGCAGGATTTCAACTGGGGGTGGAAATTTCCAAGAGTTCAGTTCGCGTCGGAGTTCTAATGCTTACCCTACTTCGTAGGTCCTGTGACGTTAGTCACACTGCTCATGTCAGCAAATGGCGGGGTCATATTTCTGCTGTCAAAATTGTATTTCCCTCCAAAGTCTTAACCCTTGAATCCAAGTCACACACTCTCTGATGCAAAGTAATGATTGTCCTAACTATCCGATTAGCACATTATGAACATGTCTTTGGTCATAGTGTACATATCATAACTCACATCAATGTTTTCTGCTATATTATTTCAATGATATGGTTTAACAATTTAAGTTATCCAAACAGCGCTGATTGTTTGAGGGTATATGCAGTAGGCCTATGCTGTCGGGCAATTGTGGAATTGTCCCAGATGCACGTTAAGATTAACCTCAGTAATAGGGCCATGTGGCATACAGTGGAATGTATTTTTAGCCGGACAGGACTCGGTGGTGGTAACTGATACTCATCAAACGCGATAAAACGCTGGAGCAAAAACGGACCACAGTTTTCTTGGCATGATGATCAAAGTTACTTTATCTAGTTAAATTCTACCCAAAGAAAATAAATTAAGACCCTTTAAACAGCCGTCATGGCTTTGTTTCACCCTCAGTAAACTTTTATCATTGTTGCTCACACAGACTAATCTGAAGGATGATACCACATCTTTCTTTCTTCTGCTGGGTTATTGCACGAGGCTAATTGGTTGATGTAGGATACTTCACCATCAGTGGGTAATTTGACCTGAATTTGAAGCCTGATGTGATCAATGATGAAATGTTTGGATGTGAAATAGGATACACGTTAAAGGCTACAGTTTACATGTATCTATAACAATATACTGAAGTGTTAATTATAAATCTAATTTTAATCAGAATTATTTCAGATCAGAACTTGCTGGTAACAATGCCCTAATGCACGTTCATGCCAAAAATAAAGGTTCTAATGTCAATGGTTCTCCTTATTTTGCCGACGAAAGGATTCGTATGGACTCACTGACTCATTACCGGACAATTTGCGATCTGTAGCCTACTTCGTAGGAATATGGGTTGTTTGGTCTTGTTTTTCACGTCTCGTCATTTAGAACACGATGGGAAGGGTCCCGGAGCGAAACGGTGAAATTTTTGGAAAAGTACCATATAGCCCATACAGTCCTATACTGGCTATATGGGGGTATAGGTTCAACCTGGGAAATTCACACACGTTCATTGTGATATGGGTTGTTTGGTCTTGTTTTTCACGTCTCGTCATTTAGAACACGATGGGAAGGGTCCTGGAGCGAAACGGTGAAATTTTTGGAAAAGTACCATACAGCCCATATAGTCCCATACCGGCTATATGGGGGGTATAGGTCCAACCTGGGAAATTCACACACGTTCATTGTGATATGGGTTGTTTGGTCTTGTTTTTCTCGTCTCCTCATTTAGAACACGATGGGAGGGGTCCCGGAGGTAAGCGGTGAAATTTTTGGAAAAAGTCACGGAGGTCTGGGTAGGCCCATAGGCCTATACTGCATGGCTATGGGGTATAGGTCCATACCGGGTGGACGTTTTGGGGTCTAGGTGAGTCCCTAATGGCCCTATGGTGTCGTATGAGGTCTTATTTTGAAGCTCTCGTGGAGGAACATCCGACTAGACTAATGGTTTGTCCGTGTTCAATAGTCTGCGCATGCGCAGTTTGGTCGTAGTATAGAAAGCAGGCATTTTGGGGGGTATGTGGGTGTGTGTTTGGGGTAGAGATGGACCGCTATGGGTCCAAATGGGTCGTGGGAGGTGTCAAAGTGAAGCTTGTGTGGGGTAGAGTCAGAATGGCGTGTTTTTAAATGCAAGTCGCGTCAATCTGCGCATGCGCAGTTGGTTGTAGTAAGTAAAGTGGCCATTTTGGGGGTGCATGGAGGTGTGTTTGGGGTAGAGAGGGACCATCCTTGGTCTAAATGCGTCCTGGGAGGTGTCATTTTGTAGCTCTCGGGGTGTACATCTCCATTTTAGGGATGTTCGCTTCATCTGTGACGTCATCGGTGACGTCATCAGTACGAATAGTAACGAAACTGGGCATTTTAGGGAAGTGCAAGAAGGTATTTGGGGTAGAGAGGGACCATCCTTGGTCCGATTGTGTCGTGGGAGGTGTCATTTTGTAGCTCTCGGGGTGTAGACCCCGATTTGAGGGATGTTCGCGTCATCTGTGACGTCATCAGTAGGCGTAGTAGCGAAAGTGGACATTTTGGGGAAGTGAAGGAAAGTATTTGGTGTAGAGATGGAGCACTATTGGTCCGAATGGACCGCGTGGGGTGTCATGTTGTAGCTCTCGGGGTGTAATCCCGATTTGAGGGATGTTCACGTCATCTGTGGCGTCATTGGTGACGTCATCAGTACGAGTAGTAGCGAAAGTGGGCATTTTAGCAAAGTGGTATTTGGGGTAGGGATGGACCATCCTTGGTCCGAATGCGTCGTGTGGGTGTCATCTTGTAGCTCTCGGGATGTAGACCACGATTTGAGAGATGTCCACAGCATCTGTGACGTCATCGGTGACGTCATCAGTACGAGTAGTAGCGAAAGTGGGCATTTTAGGGGAGTGAAGGAAGGATTAGTAGTTTAAAAGCGCATTTCGAGCCCTTTTGACCTAGCGGCACAAGGCGCAATGAGAGTATGCGCGCGTGTGTGTGCGTGTGTGTGTGTATGCGCGTGTGCGTGCGTGTGTGTGTGTGTGTCTATGCAAGTGTGTGTATGGGTCTGTGTGTGTATGTGTGTGTGGTGATAGTGTGTGCTGGTGGTGTCTACATATATCATACACATACGCATACGCAGGCATACACCCACGCACACACACATACACACATACACAGAGACGCATACACACATACACATAGACTCATACACACACACACGCGTAAACACACTCGCAAGCACACACACATACACACACAGAGGGATACACACACATACACACGCACACACACGCACACGCACACGCCTACACACACGCAAGCACACACACACGCACACAAACGCATACACACACACACATACATACACACACGCACGCACACACACGCACACCCACACACATACACACACACATGCATACACACACACCTACACACACGCATTCACACACACAGACACACACACAGACGCAGACACACAGGTACAGACACACACACATGCACGCATACACACGCACGCATACGTACACTTGCATACACACGCGCACGCATACACACACGCGCAAACACACAGGCATACACATACACAGACGCATGCACAAATGCATACACAGACACACACGCGCACACGCACGCATACACACACACACACACATACAGACGCACACGAATACACACACGCACATGCACCCACACACACACCCACACGCGAACACACACACACACACACACGAAAGCACACTCACACGCGTACACGCAAGCATACACACACACACGCACATACACACACACACGCGCGCATACTCTCATTGCGCCTTGTGTCGCTAGGTCAAAAGGGCTCGAAATGCGCTTTTAAACTATTAATCCTTCCTTCACTCCCCTAAAATGCCCACTTTCGCTACTACTCGTACTGATGACGTCACCGACGACGTCACAGATGCTGTGGACATCTCTCAAATCGTGGTCTACATCCCGAGAGCTACAAGATGACACCCACTCGACGCATTCGGACCAAGGATGGTCCATCCCTACCTCACATCCCTTTCTTCACCGCCCCAAAATGCCCACTTTCGCTACTACTCGTACTGAAGACGTCACCAATGACGTCACAGATGACGCGAACATCCCTAAAATAGGGATGTACACCATGAAAGCTACAAGATGACACCTCCCACGACACAATCGGACCAAGGATGGTCCCTCTCTACCCCAAATACCTTCCTGCACTTTGCTAAAATGCCCACTTTCGCTACTACTCGTACTGATGACGTCACCAATGACGCCACAGATGACGTGAACATCCCTCAAATCGGGATTACACCCCGAGAGCTACAACATGACACCCCACGCGGTCCATTCGGACCAATAGTGCTCCATCTCTACACCAAATACTTTCCTTCACTTCCCCAAAATGTCCACTTTCGCTACTACGCCTACTGATGACGTTACAGATGACGCGAACATCCCTCAAATCGGGGTCTACACCCCGAGAGCTACAAAATGACACCTCCCACGACACAATCGGACCAAGGATGGTCCCTCTCTACCCCAAATACCTTCCTGCACTTCCCTAAAATGCCCAGTTTCGCTACTATTCGTACTGATGACGTCACCGATGACGTCACAGATGAAGCGAACATCCCTAAAATGGAGATGTACACCCCGAGAGCTACAAAATGACACCTCCCAGGACGCATTTAGACCAAGGATGGTCCCTCTCTACCCCAAACACACCTCCATGGACCCCCAAAATGGCCACTTTACTTACTACAACCAACTGCGCATGCGCAGATTGACGCGACTTGCATTTAAAAACACGCCATTCTGACTCTACCCCCACACAAGCTTCACTTTGACACCTCCCACGACCCATTTGGACCCATAGCGGTCCATCTCTACCCCAAACAGACACCCACATACCCCCCAAAATGCCTGCTTTCTATACTACGGCCAAACTGCGCATGCGCAGACTATTGAACACGGACAAACCATTAGTCTAGTCGGATGTTCCTTCACGAGAGCTTCAAAATAAGACCTCATACGACACCATAGGACCATTAGGGACTCACCTAGACCCCAAAACGTCCACCCGGTATGGACCTATACCCCATAGCCATGCAGTATAGGCCTATGGGCCTACCCAGACCTCCGTGACTTTTTCCAAAAATTTCACCGCTTACCTCCCGGACCCCTCCCATCGTGTTCTAAATGAGGAGACGAGAAAAACAAGACCAAACAACCCATATCACAATGAACGTGTGTGAATTTCCCAGGCTGGACCTATACCCCCATATAGCCAGTATAGGACTATATGGGCTATATGGTACTTTTCGAAAAATTTCACCGTTTCGCTCCGGGACCCTTCCCATCGTGTTCTAAATGACGAGACGTGAAAAACAAGACCAAACAACCCATATCACAATGAACGTGTGTGAATTTCCCAGGATGGACCTATCCCTCCCATAGCCAGCCTATATGCCTATACACAGACCTCGGTGAACTTTTTCCAAACATTTCACCGTTTCGCTCCGGGACCCTTCCCATCGTGTTCTAAATGACGAGACGAGAAAAACAAGACCAAACAACCCATATCACAATGAACGTGTGTGAATTTCCCAGGTTGAACCTATATCCCCATAGCCAGTATGGAGCTATATGGGCTATATGGTACTTTTCCAATAATTTCACCGTTTCGCTCCGGGACCCTTCCCATCGTGTTCTAAATGACGAGACGTGAAAAACAAGACCAAACAACCCATATCACAATGAACGTGTGTGAATTTCCTAGGTTGGACCTATACCCCTCACAGCCAGCCTATATAGGCCTATATACAGACCTCGGTGACTTTTTCCAAAAATTTCACCGCTTCGCTCCGGGACCCCTCCCATCGTGTTTTTCTTGGTGAGACGAGAAAAACGAGACCCCACAACCCATAGTAAAGCCCACGAAAAAAAATTGACCATCCCCATACCCCATACAGGCATTTTCCCTTATATTGTATAATACAGACCCCCTATTGTAGGGGTAAAGTCCGAGTTCCGCTTTTTATATTTTCGGGAAAAAATCCTAATTTTATATGCACCCACCCCATTGACTTGATAGGCAGGTCCCGATAAGCCCGGAGACCGATATTAGCCCTTTGGGCTAGAGTTGATAGGGGTTTTCCCCTATTTTAGGGGTAAAGTCCGTGTTCCGCTTTTTATATTTTCGGGGACAAATCCTAATTTTACATGCACCCACCCCATTGACTTGATAGGCAGGCCCCGATAAGCCCGGAGACCGATATTAGCCCTTTTGGCTAGGGTTGATAGGGGTTTTCCCCTATTTTAGGGGTAAAGTCCGTATTCCGCTTTTTATAGTTTCGGGAAAAAATCCTAATTTTACACGCACCCACCCCATTGACTTGATAGGCAGGTCCCAATAAGCCCGGGGACCGATATTAGCCCTTTTGTCTAGGGTTGATAGGTGTTTTCCCCTATTTTAGGGGTAAAGTCCGTGTTCCGCTTTTTATAGTTTCGGGAAAAAATCCTAATTTTACATGCACCCACCCATGACTGGATGCCCCTTCACGAATGCTTCACTTTGATACCTCACTCGACCCAATCGGACCATGCAGCGTATTTCAAGTCTGGGGACTACTTTTTCTCCGCGGAAGCTTTTTCTCGCGACCGCATCACCACCAGACCGCATCACCGCGGAAGAATAATGTGACCTCCGTGACATCTTCGGTCACCTCCGTGTACGACATTGTGGAAAAAACCCCACAGACAGGTCAGTACATGCCTTGATCACGTGATCGCCACGTGACCACCCCCTTAAATTTTACCCGGGGGAACAAATAAGTAGGTCAATATGACTTTAAATCATTGCTACCTACTACTCATAGGAACACAAGGCAGCGCGTAATAACCAGCTTATACCAAAATATCAGCAAAACTGAATAGACTTTCAACGGTTACAGCACAGTAAATCCACAGAATACAACCACAAAATTTAACATACATTTGGATGGCAGATTTTCGAAACCACAGTACAAAAATCCAGGCGAAACTCGATGTCAATCCACAATTGTACGAAAATGAAACGGAGTGATTCGAAACCCGTACGAACAGATCAACATCCTTCTCTTGAATTAATATGTAACGTCTCTGATTACCTGAAACTTTGCAAACTTAGCGACCATATCGCTGTAAATTCGCCGAGAAATCTTAGACAAACATGACTATGGTTTTGTACAGTGATGATGGTGTTACGAAAGAATTTGTTATGGGTGTTTATAAAGCACCCGAGTCTGGTAAACATGAAAGAGTTGTTTGGGGCTGGGAGGCCGAATTCACATTCCCTATGCTAAGTATATCGACATGGTAGTTGGATTCAAAGTTCACATGGTGAAAGTATTGAATAAAGTCTCACAAGAGATTGTTTGACGACTGATTTGTGATGTGTTTATCATGTTAACATGAACACCACAATGACAGAAGTCTCATAGGATCAAGATTTTTCAACAACGATTGATTTGTGATGTAATTTTGTTAGATATTTGATCTTAGAGATTTATGTTTTCTTCGCTATATAGCTGAAATATTGCTGAACGCGACATTAAACAAAATTCTCTCTCTCTATGGAAAAATCGGCAGGACATCCTATTTGTCCACCGTGTCTCAGCCAATCTCTCAATATCCCGCGCATGGGCACCCCAATTTTTTTGTAAAGACTTTTAATGTACTCCCACCATCTTGCGATGCAGTATGGGTGTTACATCAAGACACCTTATGCTTACCTTATGCATAATATATTTATATCACTTAATACTGTTGGGGAACCCTAGAACCTGTGGGAACCCTACCGGGCAGGACATCCAGAGGGTTTTGTTGGCTACCAGTACCAAATTGAGAGCGCTCAGGCCGTCTTTGATAGCCGACATGTGACAGGTGTTAGAAAAACCTCGCTTGATGATACTGTCCCTGGGGTCACGGTTAGATAGTAGCACGCCGAACGCATTTTGGTCGTCTGTGGTGGGACAGAAAATGTCCAGGTATCAGTTTTAGGGTTATGGTTGACAACTGATAGAGGTGTTTCACTGTTAATGCATGGAATATGTTGTGATACTGTTATATGGTGTCAATTTAATAAAGACGTACGTATTCCGCAGTAATCGTGGAAGAGCCCATGTTCTATTTACCATCGCTCCCCATCCCGATAATAACATTTGGTGTCAGAAGTGGGATAGGAGATACACTAACTGTGACCAGGTTGAGTCATGGCTTCCCATATCGGTCAGGAGGACCAGGCGTTCCATGAGAAGAATGCGGAGATTGAAAAACTGAAGAAAGATCTGCAAGCAATAAAGCTGTAACTTTCAAGTGCTCGAGTTGGACGGGGTGAATCGGAGAAACAATCACACTTATTCCCTTAACTAAAACAAACAAGTCCGAATGTTAATGTTGACCCCACTATTGTAACCCCAGACCCCAGGAAAGATTCTAAATGTTTTACTGTCAGAAGGTTGGTCATTACATCAGAAATTGTAGAAATAGAATGCGAAACCAGCAGAAAGATGGGAATATGATTCTCGGTCTGACTATCGGTCTGATACTTCTGTGGATAATAGTGGAGTGACAGGGTGGCCTCTATCAATGGTGTCCCATTATGACGCCAGGTTGTGGGTAAGTGCCCAGAGTAGAGGTACTGGTAGCATGCCACACTATGTGGAGCTTATTTGATACTGGTTCTCAAGTAACTACTATGTCAAAGTTATTATAGGGAACATTTTGTTGGCAAACCATTAGAACAAGTCCAGGGGCTCAAGTTGACTGCAGCCAACGTCTTGATTTGCCATGCCTAGGACATTACAAGCGTCTAGTCCGTCATTCATAATCCAGCCGTCGTCCGTTAGAGAATATCCGCGTCCATAATCCAAAGACCTATTCCATTTTCCATATAACAGTATTAGCACCAAATTCAAAAAGACAATCATAGTAGACAAAACATAGGCTTGTTTCCTGCAAGAGAGAAGCGGTCAACAGTTTTCAATGATGCCGGCAAGACATCATGATGTTCCAAAAATATCAAATCCGTATCGCTGATCAGTATTCTTAATCCATAATATTCGTTGTAAAGTCGTCATCTAAAGAATGATGTATCTCAGTCACGCTTTGATTGTGACTGTTCATATGAGTACCATGAGGTTCTTGAAGTACATGGGTTCATACGGCCCCTAGCCCCGGGTTAAGCGGAATTAGACACAAGTTACGAAACGTAGCGCCATAGATCTTGCACGCTACGTTCGTATTTTGCTATCAGCATGCGATATGTATCGCCAAATTTGAGAAACTTTGAGTGTAGGCGCTTGGTGGAATAGCCCTGTTTTTTTAGTTTCTGCACCAGTGTTTTGTGACGTTGATTAAAATCGTCACATTTAACACAGGATCTAGCAAATGCTACTTAGCGAGATATGTATACGCCATATGCAGGTCCCACTGGAATATTACTGTCCAGAAAGGGATAGTTTACGATGTCGAAATTGTAATCATCTCTTTTGTCATAAAAGTCGACGAGAGAGAATGCCCGCTTCATTTTTATAGAGATATAGATCTAAATATGATGTGCCTGTAGGGCTATCTGTAGTTTCCTTCAAATCCAGTGAAGGTGGATATATATCCTTCACTGCGTGATTTATATAGCGATTATCCACAGCGAGAAGATCGTCTATATAGCGTTTGGTGAATGAGAAGGAACGGGCTTTGAATGGATCGGTTTTTGAAAGCGCCTGCATATAGTCATATTCATAAGAGAACAGATACAGGTCAGCCAACAGGGGTGCACAATTAGTTCCCATTGGAATACCTATATGCTGCTGATATATTGTGTTGCCAAATTTCACATAGATATTTTTAATGAGAAATTCAAGCAACTCTATAAACAAAGAAACATCCCATGAATGATATCTCTTGTATGTAGTCGAGCTAAAGAATGCTTTATGGCTTCCGACATTAATATATCTACGATCAGTTTTCTTGAACACAGATACTATTAATGAACTTAGACGGTCAATAAGGTCCTGATGAGGGATTGTAGTATAGAGAGTCGAGAAATCTCATGTGGATACATGTCTGTACGGTATGTGACCTTTAGCATCAAGTTCTTCCGTAAGACATTTTGAGTTTTTCAATATCCACATACATTCAACGCCAGAGTTCTTAGAAATAATGGCGCAATACCTTTCCCAAAATGCTTTTACCTCCTGAAGGGCCCTCGTCAATAGGGTTGAAAGAAGCTTGGTGGTGCAGCTTCTAGAACCAGCTATGAATCTAGCTTTGTATGGTGATTTATGCATTTTGGGAGTCCAGTATAGTTTTGGTATGTCGTTATGATTGGTTGAAAGACAAATACCTCTTTCCCTGAGAAACTTTTTGTGATTGTTAAATAAATCTTCCAGAATCTTGTGCCAAACATATCACAGCCCCAATTAATGCAATGAATGATGTGGTTAAGGACGTGGGTATCTTGGTGTTAAAGAGAATAGCCTGAGAACTACAGTACTTTGGTATGAATGTAATCAGTCCTGGGTTCCCACAGTTGCCTAGCGTTTCAGTCACCGCAGAGAAATAAGTTTTTTCCCCAATTTGCCCGTACTTCTGGAACAGAGGCTGTTGTCATCCCGGCATGGTGTCTCACACGTGTAAAAAGGTGCCCCAAAGGACCAGTGTGTGATAATTGAGTCATTGAGCAATCCTCCCCATCTGGCAATTCGTGTGGCCAACTATTTCTGAAGGCTATGTGGAAGTGATGAACTTGTATGTCCGACTCTCTGCACATACAAGCTTGGGAATAGTGTGGGATTACAACTTGGCAGAGGAGATTCAACTGAAGGTAGAGACAAACGAGATTAGTGGTCACGGGAAGTAGCAATGTAAATCCCAGTGTGGTAAAGCTTCCTGACATCTCCGGGATGAAGTGAACAGTTGAGGAACGTCGAAAGGCAGTGACACTGTTAGGGGAGTTTAAAGACCTATTCAGCCTGGGTCTTGGAAAAACACAGACCATCAAACGCACAACTGATGGTGTATCTGTTTCATTACCCCGCCGTCATATTCCACCACATCAGGTAGTTGCCTTCAAAGACCATCTTCAAGATCTGCTGAAAGAAGGCATTATAAGACATTGCTGTTCAAGCTACGGGGCTCCCCCAGTTCTGGTGAGAAGAAATCAGGAGACATGAGGATGAGTATTGATCATAGATGCTTGAATGAGAAAACTGTCGTAACGAGGAATCGCTCGACCTGATGTCTTGTGCCAAACAGTTATAATACGCTTATAATCAGATCGAGATACATGAACCGGACAAGCAGAATACGGCATTTACAATGCCCTTTGGATTATTTGAATACAATCGGATGCCCTTCGGCTCAGCGACCGTCCACAGACATACATTTTTCAAGAGCTGATGAAGCGAATGTCTGTGTGTCTGGATATAGTTGTAAGAGTTACGAACACGAAACAACCCCTTGACCGACTGGAAGTAGTATTCAAGAAACTTGGTTTGAAAGAGGAGCCAATGAAGTGTTCGTTGTTCATCACCAATTGACAAGTGTCAACTTCACTGAAGCAGCTGCGGTCCTTGGGCTTTGTCTGATATTACCGCCGATTCGTAGCGAAGTTTGCCACTCTTGCTTCCCCCTTCGAATCTCACCCGAGCCAGCATTATCTGGGCGGGTGTTTCACAATGTAGGAATATGATGATATTTGCGGTGTGGGATGAAAAAAAGGTCACTGCACATGATTGGATAAGGACTGTAACATTACTGGATACTGGGACCAAAACTGCCAAACCTCATTCAAGTTGTTCAAGATGAAATTTACTTGTGCTGGCATATCCGAATTTTACCCAGCCATTTATCTGGGAAATAGATACAAGTGTCTCCGGATTGGAGGCTGTATTGAGTCGGCTAAAGTATGGACGAGTTAGAGTTGTTGCATAGGCTGCTATGGGGTTGAGACATCCAGAAAGACTAACAGGATACCCTAGTGAGAAAATCGAAGTTTTGGGACTAAAATGCAGTTTTGCGAATACCGCATTGGTGCGACTTTCATAGTTGTAACAGACAACAATCCCATCACGTACATCAGGATGAAGCACAAGGTCCCGGCATCAGAGCAAAGATGGGTAAATGAACTGGCAGGATTCAACTTTAGCTTTCAATACAGATCCGGAAAGACGAACATCAATGCAGATATCCTTCCTAGAATGCCAAGTCTTTAACCAAATGCGAATCCATGTTATTCACCCAAGGTTGACTGGGAGATCGATGATAAGTTCGCAATGACATATTTGCCAGAAGAACTGCAACATGCTGCATTGAATTACAACACATATAAGGGAAGTGGGAAGAGGTGCCGACATACTGACCAGAGTCGCATGGCTTCACAGTAGTCTTCTGGTTAACCTATTCTAAAGCACATACCAAGAATCTAACGATTCCTGATATGTGTTGTATCTCAGGTACGCTTTTATTGTACCTGTTCATGTGGCAACTTGGATGACATAACCACACGGCCCCTAGCACCGGCATAAACGGTATTAGATACAAATCTAGAGAGCTATGATGGAGATGCTCTGACAACTCGTATATCATATGTGCAACTTTAGCTTTCAATACAGATCCGGAAAGACGAACATCAATGCAGATATCCTTTCTAGAATGCCAAGTCTTTAGCCAAATGCGAATCCATGTTATTCACCCAAGGTTGACTGGAAGATCGATGATAAGTTCGCAACCACAGATGTGCCAGAAGAAGTGCAACATGCTGCATTGAATATCATGTGTGCAATGATCAATGTGGTAGGGGCTGACACTTACTTCAACCAGCAGTCAATGTTGTGCCATGGGGTTCTCCAACTGGGATCCAGAGCAGATGGCCAAGCTCCAGCTGGAAGACCTCATCATTAATCGCTTAGTAAATTAAATTAGACTGGGGGGGGCTTCCCACTGTTAAAGAACGTACCTTGGAAATGAAGCCTGTGCTCATTCTCCACAAGCTGTGAAAATGCGTCAAAAAAGATTGACTCCTTTACCGAAAGAGTTACAAATTATGAGAGTGAGCATGTCTGTGTAATTCTGCCGGCTTGTCCGCAGATGCATGTACTTACTTGATTACATGATGGAACTGGACAAGTTTGCTGTGGCGGTCCAATACGAGATCAGCGGGCCCCCACTGTTGCAATGGCCCAAGTGTGGGAGCGGATCACACGCTATGGTGATGTGCATCCATAGCGATTCCGTGAAGAGTTTTGAAGCAAATGTCATAAAGGAGTTGTGCAAACTTTATGGGATGAAGAAAAGCAGGACGTTCTCTTACCACCCACAGCGTAATGGCTAAACAGAGTCGTTCAAAAGGAAAATGCACAACTCACTGATAAGAAGCATCAAACTTTATTATGCATACAATGCAATACCGCAGTGCATGATTTTCTCCATTCTACTTATTTGGTCAGGAGGCTGTTCTTCCCTTGGATCATCTGTTGGGTACATTCATGGATGACGATGATGATGAACATTATGAGAACCAGTAGACGGAATGGTGTATACCCTGGAGCGTGCTGGTGGTCGGGACCTGTGAAACAACTTGGTCAGAATGAGGTCACTCCTGTAGAAGCCCGACATGATGATATTGTGCCTACGCGAAGACTACTGAAGAAACCCAGTGGCACTCAACCAGTAGTTGATGAAAATGACTATTCCAGTGTGGATTTTGGAAGACCAGGGATCATCATTTCACCACCAGGATCAAGTACATTGCATGGGTGAGAGGAAGAACCTGGATATTATACCACTGAAGCATCCGAAGAAATGGAGACATCATCAGATATAGATTTATCATATTCGACAACAAATGAATACGAGTACGAGAACACCGAGATGGATTTCGAAACAAAAGAACCTTGCGGATACCTAGCTATTGCTCAGGTGCTGGAATGCACTGGAAAGCTTACAGACTAACCAGATCTGAATTGGACTAACACAAGTCTGTGGTGAAACAATAACTTTAGATTTTGAATATCGACGCTTTGTGTTAGAATTACCTCCCTTGATGATACTCTCTAGGAGGTCACAGGGAGGGAGGAAATTTGGCTTAATGACACACTCAAGTTTGTTTCACTCATATGGTGACAGTCAGTTTGGTTGGTGGAGGAAGCCGGAGTACCCTATGAGGTCACAGTAAGATAGTATCACGCGGAATGCATATTAGTCATCTGTGGTGAGACAGGAAATGTCCAGGTATCAGTGGCAGTGGGTGTATACCATCAGGTTGTAATAACACCATTGGTGAAGTTTTAGGGTTATGGTTGACAATAGATGGAGAAAACCATCTGTAATACAAGTTTCTAGTCCCTCATTCGATATTCAGCCGTCATCCGTTACAGAATTTCTGTGTCCATAATCCAAAGACCTAATTCATATAACAGCATTAATAGCACCAATCTATGAATTACGCCAAGTCATACCAAAACAGCGAGTTCTAAACCCTGTCTTCCTATACAGCATGAGTTTAGCAACTTACTATCTCCACAAATCCATGTCCTGTAGATCACCAGTTTATTTGGGTCTTCGACAGAATATAATTCAGATAGCAGCATAAATCCTCACACACCATTTTCTTCCAGCCATCTGTTTTCTCGAATGGCCGCCAGGTAAATGAGCATGCGTACACGGTACATTTAAATGAAGGGGGGGGGGGGATGGGAGGGGATTTGGCTTTATGTCACACAAGGTTTTTCCACTTAAATGAAGGTCACAATTTCACATCACATAGGACACAGATAGTTAAACCGAGAACTCTTCGGCCTTGGCGGAATTATAATAGGGCTCTTGTTGAAGAACAAGCAGTTGATGACAAGCAATAGGTGATGTCAGTTTAGCTTAGTTAATCAGAAGATATACGTAGGTCAGTCTAATTTTTATAAGTACCATGAATTTGAGTTTGGTATTTTTGTATATCCCTGACAAATGGTGGTAATGATGGACAAAGATGGACATATTACATATATTATACGTGTGTACACACATGAAGACAATACTCCAAAGCCGAAGTATGTGTCCAATGTAAGGTCAGTTAGCCTACGCATAATCATTCTTGAATTACAGTGGTTAAAACTCCAACAGGTGACAAAAGGAACAACTTTGACCCAGTGACCCCCAAAAACAGGTTAATCTCACTTTGTGAAAGACTTCTGCTCTAGGACTACATGCATGTGTTATGCCAGTTTGGTGCTCCCAGACGGTCATATTTCAGATAACCAAATGGTGACAAATTAACATAATCTGACCCGGTGACCCAAAAACAGAGTCGATCTGCTTTTGGATTGGCCTGTTTTGTGACCACATGTATGTGTGATGTAAGTTTTGTGTACTTAGGCATATTCATTCTTGAGAAATGATAGTAATCAGAAAACAAGGATGGATGAACATACGCATGCACAGAACAGTACCCAAGGACAATTTTGGGTGTAGTCGACGACCTGATGTGTGTATAGTGTAAGTTCAGTAAGTCTAGGCCGTATCATACTTGAAATATGATAGAAACAAGCAGCCAGAGATGAATGGACAAATTTGATCCAGTGAACCAGAAAAATTTGGTCAATCTCACCAAATATTGATAGGCTTCAGCTTTAAGATCATATACATATATATGTTAAGTAAGTTTGGTTCTCCAAGGCCAAGCCATTCTTGAGATATGGTGGTAACAATCCATTTAGAATAAATTGACAGAGTTTGACCTGGGAAGATATGGGTCAATCATGCTAATTTTCAATAGGCTTCTGTTCTGTGACCATATGCATGTGTGATGCAAGTCTGATATTCCTAGGCTTAGACATTCTTAAGATATGGTGGTAACGACAAATCAGAGACGGACAGACGTAAGGACGTACATGATAATGGCAATACCCTTTGGGCAAAAATTGGCCGAGGGGTAAAAATTGGAACAGAATATCAGGCGTAAATGAAGCAATCACACGTTTTCTTTTATTTCATATACAATGGAGCTCACTTGTTTCAAGTTTAAATGCCACAGATGCTGATAACAATGTCGTAAGAACTGGGAACAATGTCATGGCTTCACAATAATGAGGCACATCTTGGCTTCCTCTACATTCAGTATGAAGTAAAATGAATAACTAACAATTTGCATACATCTTGTTTCATCCAGGGAGGTATGAAACTTTAACAACTTTGGTATCATGCGGGTTAATGAATCTGGAGGTACTTCTATAAGTAATATATAAGATAGGCTCAAAAATGCCACATATGTACATAAGTGCAAAGTGAGACTTGATATATCAAAGAGATAGGTACAGAAGTAAAAGTCTTCGCAGTAAAAAGTATTGCTATATTCGATGAGAGGGCTGCCGGGGAGTAACAGGAGATATGAACGAGTATAAAAAAAGCTCGAAATAGAAACCATTTTATATTATGTTATATATACACAACAATTTACACGTTTTATACATGTGCACATAGAGAAGCAATCCTTGAGGGGTTGAACAGGAAGCCTTCACACGATTATTTACAAACACTAAGTCATCTGGTAGGAAAGTCAAAACAAGTTTGGAGCCAATAGGTAACCTTGTCGTACTCCACATATCAATGTAAAACACAGCAAATATTGCATATTTTACACCTTAAGTATAAAGTACTTGAAACCGACTTGATTGCATAGTTTGCAGGTAACACAACACCCTAATGAATCATTCTTTAGACAAGGACAAAATTTTAATCTGTCACCACAAGTGTCTAGTGATCATGATACTTTCTGAAGTTGATTAAATAAGCCTGTGTGAATATACAAGGAGCGACTACAAGTAACAACAAAACTTTGTTTCAAATGTACTCAAGCTGATGCTAGCTATAGACAATCATAATTTCACATGAGATTTACAAAACAATGTAGAGCCAGCTTTGACAACCAGGATGATTAGGACTCAGTCCTCACAATTAAGAAAAATCTCCTCAGCAAAACCCTTGTGGCAACACAATAACTCACTCATTTTATGCCATGTTAAAAGTTGCTGAAGTGAACTACTAATACCACAGCTTTTACCTCGGCAATTGCTGAATGCCATGGCTAAATGTGAGGGTTGATGACTTACATTTCATGCGGTTGAGGAACCCAAGTCCTGTAATGGACTATTGTACAGAACATTTTCACTGTGAATATGCAGTTAGATTCACTGGGGAAACAATCAGTCACATTAAAGGTGGCAACTCACTCGTCTATCAATCCATCTGGCACCATTATCACAATCTACGTTATCTCACATAAACTAGATAAACAGAACAAAGCTTCCCATGAAGTGAGCCTGATCTGTGAAGGTGCCCCGAATAACAGGCTTGATCATAGACAGAGGGAGAATTAATGTTTAACATCGTGTTCAACAATATTTCAGCTATATAGCGACTGGTTTGATCATAATGAGTCCATGATATCACACAAACCGATTTTAACCATAAATCACTTAAACGTACACTTTCCATTTTTTGTATAAGCTTATCATGTAAAAGAGAAATGGTAAAAATTGTTTCATGAACAAGTAAAAGATTCCTATCTCTCTCATATAGAGAAATCTATTCAGAATTACAGGTCAGTGGTTTAAAACAGAACACCAACAAAATTACTCAATGTACTTTACAAACATAGCTGGAATGAAAGCACTAGAATTCTCAAAAGTAAACAAGGAGTTCTTAAACAGTTCCAACAAATGGTATGTAACTAACTGATCAGTACCATTATTAGGCATGAATCTAGATTTGTTTTTTTAAGAAGACAGTGAATTTTTCACAAATTGCCGCTTAGATTCACTCTTCTCTCTCTGAAAACATAAAGCTGATGATAGTCTTGTATTCTGATAGGACTCTAGGCTTGTCTTACCGGTAGATGAGTCATGATCGTCACAGTTCTATGAATGTTATACTAGCATAGATTCACAATATAATAATTCAACAGGGGAACTAACTCTGATCCCCATCTGTTTTCTCCTCTTCCTTCGTTTCACCATCACCAGCCTCTTCAGTTTTTTCTTCCGTGCTGTCAGTTTTGCTCCCCTTCAAGTCCTGTCTAGTTTTATGTCCCCTAAAACTGGCTTGGATTTTCGTTGCTGCCGCTGCCACTTCGGGATCCTCTAAATCAATGTCTATTTCCTCCTGCCCAGTTTGACCCACTTCTGTAGGAGGACTGGCCTCCTTTTCCTCCCCCTCCACGGCACCTGAACCCTCAGCTTTCATGTCCTTCCGCGTTTTGTAACCCTTAAAGCTTGCTTGTATTTTTGTAGCTGCTTTTTCAACTTCTGGGTCATTGAGGTCAATGTCAATCTCCTCCGATTCGTCCGCCGGTTTATCAGTTGACTCTTCCTCTGGCGATTCACCCGAGTCACCTTGTTTCAAATCCTTCCTTGTTTTGTACCCTCTAAACCCAGCCTGAATCTTGAGGGCTGCCTTCTCCGTTTCCGGGTCCTCAAGGTCGATGTCAACTTCCTCTTCCTCCGTCTTCTCCGGCACGCTTTGTTCTGCTGGTTCATCTTCCTGGAAAACAATAGAACAAAATTGGTAAACTGGGTGAATTAATTTGAAGAAACAATCCATGTTATATACAGACTTCATAAGATGATGGTACATGGATATGTATATCAGGATGAAGATACTATAGGACGGATACATGTATATTTCCTTAAATGCTTTTGGGCTGGTATTTTTACTGTGAATGCCCAACTATGTCACTCAGTCACATGAAGACACCTATTGAATGAAAAACTTGATAAATATTTCGCGTTACTGCCGATAGTCCTTACAATCATCAACGCCCGAAAAAACCCAGGCCAATAAAGGAAACCGATAGAAACTTTTCATAAGGTACATGTCAGTCTCTCGTGTTTGTAAAATTTGAGCACTCTCCTCTATTTCGTTTGCATGCGTGATGCAAGAGTAACCACTCTCTTCAATATCTGCAATTCTGAGGAGAGTGATATCATGAAGAAAAATTTGGGAGAGTGATGGAGAGTAAGAGTGATCACTCCTCTTAAAACTGAGAGACTGATCTCACATGGAACACTGAATTCTTCCGACTCAACGATTTTTTTTTGCGATTAATACAGGCTAACAATGTTAGACATCATAGAGATAAAGAGACTAATGGTAAGCATTAATGTACGAGATTCAAATATTGAAAGGGGATTTATGAAAAACCATAGAAGAACTTCAGGTCTAATACAAATGTATTACGTACATACTATTATACGATATACATGTATATATCGCACATCAGGTTTTGCTAGGGACAGGCTAAATATTATAAACTATGATACCAGTGAAGTCTGTATACAAACTAGACTCCCCCAAACTACATGTGTTAATTCATTTAGCTGATAAATGGTCTATATGTACAGGAAGGGAAGTAACTTTACTAGATTGAGAATTGTTTAGTTGTTTTCAACTGTTGTATGATATTTAGGCTGATAAATCAATCAATTCAATGAATGTATACGTATAGTACAGAGATATTAAAATCGCACAAAATTGACTTCCTTCAAATGCCAGATGAGCTGAATCAAGATTGTGACAAGTATGGATTTGGTTAACTCATCATGATGAATAATACTCTGTGTGAAAGATTCTGATGGGAGTCATTCAAAAACAACCTCTGAATAAGAGTTTCCTGAGTAGCCCCTCACCAATTTCTTCCTAAATAAAAAACTGTATGCACAAACAAACCTTTGAAGATTTTAAATCTTTTCTGGCTTTAAAACCTTTGAACCCAGCTTGTATTTTTAAAGCAGCATTTTGAACTTCAGGATCATCCAAATCTATATCTATCTCTTCCTCTTCAGCAGATTTAGTTTTAATCTCATCCTGGCCTTCAGTTACCTCCCCTGAAGGTTTCTCAGCATCAGTTGTCTCCCCAGTTTGGAGCTTTTCTCCATTTCCTCCCTATCACAATGCAATCAAACCAACAACAATCAAGGTTAATATCAACGACAACGTCCAGTGAGCACATTCCAAACAATGTAACGATGACAAGCACGCCAAAATCTATGAATGATAAAACACTACGAAATCAACACATATATTATGAACTTTAAACATGGTAACAAAATTATCCAATGACTATTACATTAGCAGCAAGTGCATGCAAATTACATTCTTTTGCATGAAGACATGACATATTATAATGGGTGTTTATAGAAACTCCAGTGCATGATGGGATACCTTCAGTCTTAAATCATTTGACTGGTCAATTCAAATTTTCAAAAAGAAATCCCTTATTTTGATTGGTTTGGGGAGAAAATGGAAGACAATTTTGCCAATCATAGAGTTTCCCTAGATCCATTATACAGACATGAGAGGATATCACATCTCAGTAGAGAGGAGAAATCAGTTAGAATTTACATTCAGGACATTAGTGCTGATATACTCTGACAAACCTGTTTAGTCCTTATCTCCTGTCTGGCCTTGTGACCCCGAAATCCTGCCTGAATTTTAGTGGCTGCTTCAGCAAGTTCAGGGTCATTAAGGTCAAGGTCAATTTCCTCAGCAGCTGATTGGCCAACTTCATCATTTTCCTTAGTATTGGTTAAACACACAAATTGATCGGTTAGTACAAAATGGAAGTACGTACATGCCAGTACAATTCAATCAACCATAAATGTATTAGAAAATAACGACAACACGGACTGAAAACTGGTTACTTGGACATGCAAAATCTTGCAAATACAGTTAACGGACAAACAGAAAGACAATTTAAACAAATTTACATTTTGAAGCACATAAATGTTTTAGGGGCATAATTTAACACCGAATTCTATAATAATCCAAGGATCATATCATTATTCAGGGAACTAATAGGCACTATAAATTCCTCTTCACACCTTCTTAGCCTTAATTTCTTGTCTGGTCTTGTGACCTCTGAATCCTGCCTGAATCTTAGTAGCTGCCACAGCAAGCTCGGGGTCATCAAGGTCAATTTCCTCAGCAGCTGTCTGGCTAACAGTTTCCTGTTGGGATTTCTCATCCTCCTTTGTTATAAAGGCGGATAATTGATGAATAAAGATTGGATTAGTCGGCGTGCACTGCAGGTGAGCTATTCATATGTTTATCTACCACATGGTGAACAAATGATTAAGTATTTAACTTTCTGCAACTTTGTAACAAATAATATCGAAAATTCAATAAGATTTTGACTGGGTTATAAGTTATTTAACTTGGTTAAAGAATCTCATAAACTGAAGATAATCATTCCTCGATAGTTTTTGCTATTTTTCTACATCAAGTTATCATGCTTTTCAGATTGGCCTCCTGATAACTCCTGTGGTATTGAGTGAAAAGTCATAAAATTTGAACAGAATGCTGTGCATATGTAGAACTAAATAAGCGTGCCTCAGTTATCAATCCTTATAGTTAAAGGGGTCGCATTCTTCAGATTTCATTGACCTTTGAACTGTCATAAAATCATTTCTGGGATGAAATTATGCCAAAATTGGCTTCATTATATGCCTGCAAAATTACTGACCTCAATTTTGGTATCATCTCATATCATCTCCCTATAATGTATCAACTAATTACACAAAAATTGCAATTTTTAATGATTTCCTGATTTTGGGTTGAGTGACCTTGACCTCAATTTTGGTATGTGATACATTGCCTCCATCTAATGTATCTACCGAAACAAAACAAAAATGTGATTTTTTATCACATGTATTTCCCGATTTTGGGCTGTCCGTGATGTTGGACCTTAACCTCAATTTTAGTATGTGACATGACAAGAAAACCGTCCCAGATATAGACTCGATATGAACGGACAAGATACATCAGCCTTTCGAGCAGTCAAATAAATTATTTTTTTTTTAAGTATATATAGGAATCTGAAAGTTCAAATGTTTTTGATGAATAGTTTGTTCGAATAACTATTTCATTGAACAAAATTTCCACTAGATTCAATTTCCTGTACGAATAGCTTTCATAAAATATGTAACTTGTTATGTTGGGTTTGTTTACTGCAATTTAATTGAGCAAACACTAATAAGGTGTCAACAATTAGGGATGTTGGAAACTTAATTCTTTTCACAAACATCTAAATATATTCCAATGGTAAATATTTGAAATCATTAAATGTCGTAAAATTGCCAATTATAGAGAATTTCTCAGGAATAACATTTTAGCTAGTTGATGACAGTCACCATGAGACATTCAAGCAAACACACCTGCTTCGTTTGAATTTCTTTTCTAGTTTTGTGACCTCTGAAACCTGCTTGTATTTTAGTGGCTGCTACAGCAAGCTCTGGGTCATTTAGATCGAGGTCAATTTCCTCAGAAGTTGATTGGTCAACAGCATTCTCTGAAATTTCACCTTCCCCTTGCTCATCTGAATGAACCTTTTCATTGGTTAGACAAAAACAAATCATTGGTTAATAATCATACAAACAACAGTTAGTTCAGTGTGACAAATCATGGAACTTGCAACAAAATTTGACTTGAAATTTTGGATGAAAATTTTATATCAAAATGACAAACAATGGAATTTGCAACAAAATTTGACTTGAAATTTTGGTAGAAAATTGAAAATTTTACACTCATCAGACACGTGTCATGGTAATCTGAGATGTGCCAATCATTTTTATACCATCATAATTTTGTCACAAAAAACACAGCACAAAAGATGTGCAACACGATGCTATATGCATGGGTAAATGTACATGGGTGTTTACCATTCATTTTAAAAGTCTGATAGTAAATTACCCTGCCTGGCCGAGTTTGATCTATCCTGTACACTCTGCTATATCAGTACACAGTCATCCACCAAATGATCACTTTGTCTATATGTATTACTATCATTATCAGTGAGTGAGTAGGATTTAACATCATTTTCAACATTTTTTCAGTCATATCACGACGGTGCCCACATGTGCCAGAACACGCGAGTGTCCACAGTTCCTATTATCCTGGACACTGATAAGCCCAGCCAGTACAGCAGCCAGTCACCTACTCATCCAAGTATTGATCGAGCTCAACGTTGCTCGACTCAGTGCAGTCTGGGGTATACATGTATGGCCTGCCACATCCACATGTTAATGGTTTCTCTGTGCCCAATGTGAATTGGGGGAACACTCAGTCCTGTCAGTTAGAAACAAGTGATCCATTCTCTTCAAACATATCCCTGGGCTTTGAGTCTTCATCTGAATAGGCATATGTAACATGTCAGTTGGTTTCCGAGTGTACAGGACAGTTAACCTCGGACGACACGACGACACTGAACTAGTACATTTGACATGCACATGAATTGTAGCAATATGCCCATTGACAGGTTGGTGAAAGTAATACCCTGAATGTATCAGGACATGGACGACTCTGACCAGTTTTGTTCAGTCTGTGTCAATCAACTAGTTTATGGGCATCAGTTTCTTTTGCTAAGGCTGTATGGTCAACGGCTCATTTCTACAATGACGTTGTCGTCTAGATTCATTTATTCAGCTGAAATCTACTCATTTTTTTATATGGTTTAGGTGTGAAGTATAATGCATAACATGAATGTATTTCTGATAGTTTGAAGCTTAATAAACAAGGACAACTATGGTTTTACATGAACTGTCTAAACATAGAGTTGAATATTGTCCATTATAGCTATGTTGCTGCATTTCTTTTCTTAATATACATTATATGTATACCTTCTTTATTTTCATTTCTCTGCGTACTTGGTGACCCCTGAAGCTAGATTGTATTTTAGTGGCGGCTTTATTCACTTCGGGGTCATCAGGGTCAAATTCAACCTCTTCTTGAACCTCTTCTGATTGGTTGAGAGACTCTTCCAGTTCAACCGGAGTTTCCTATTGGTTAGATTTAAATAACACAAACACATATATACACAACACAACATGCGTATTAATCACACAACACAGAAAAAATATTAGTATGATCATAAACAGGCTATTTTCGAATTGAAATTGTCATCGAAAATGTTTAAAATTGTTGGTGTAAAAATGGAATTTAGTGAGGGAATGGCAGATGAGAACGGATGCTTCTCCAATAAGGAGTGTTAAGTTGATGGCAAGCAACTATATCACAACTGTACAAACAAACAAAGTAGAACATGGCTGCCGCTTCAGTTGATCATTGTCCCATTCTCTTGAACAGCCTCATTTATTTGCGTGGTGGTGAGTGACTGAATTTATTAGAGATCTTTATGTACTACAATGAGAAACCTTTCTGTACTACCTTTGTTGTTTAATAGAGATCTTCTGTACTACCTTGTTGTTTAGAGACCTTCCTGTACTACCTTTGTTGTTTATTAGAGACCTTTCTTTACTACATTTGTTGTTGTAGTCTGGTTACATAAAACAGTTAGCAGAAAACTTACTTGTACTTCACTCATCAGCCGAGATCAATATGGTGGCAATAATTTAAAAATTCAGCAACAATTTTCTTTGGTCGAGTTTTTGACAGCACAATTAATAACTCGTCTACCAAGATCAGTGAGAAAGCAGACACTAAGCCTGAGTTGTAGACAGAAGATTGACAGCCATGCCCAGTGGGGACAGGCTAGCGGGGGCAACAATAACAAATCTTTACTTAACCTTCAATGTTCTAGTTACATTTTGAAAAGCATTCTATGAAATACAAAGACAAGGCTTTGAATTTGGGAAATTTGAAGGCAAGGCCAATTTGGTGGCACTAAGGCCTGGCTGGCATTAAATTACTTGGAAATTAGCAGCAGGCATCAAGGCCAGTAGGTAAGGCATCCAAGGCAAGGACCTTAAATTTTAAGCAGAGACAGGACAGTGAATATTGTCAAACTAATATAGTTCTGTTCTATAGGTCTACAGCAGTGTGTCCACATTTCAAGCTGTCTACTCATGTGTACCTTTTTAACTTTCATTTCTCTGCGTACTTGGTGACCCCTGAAGCTAGATTGTATCTTAGTGGCTGCTTTATTTACTTCAGGGTCATCAGGGTCAAATTCAACCTCTTCTTTAGCCTCTTCTGATTGGTCGAGAGGCTCTTCCTGTTTAACCTGAGTTTCCTATAGGTCAGATTTAAATAACACAAACACATATATACAACACAACATGCGTCTTAATTAGAAAATACAGAATATAGATTAGTACGACACCCAGCAGGTTACTACAAAATTGAAATGGTCATCAAAAATTTCCAAAATTGTTGGTGAAAAGAATGCAATTTAGTGAGGGAATGGCAGATGAGAATGGATGCTACGTTATCTTATCCAATAAAAAGAGTGTTCTGCAGATGGCAAGCGGACTACAATATAACTACAAACGAACAAAGAGAACATGGATTCAGTCGATGGGAGAATGCCTCTCCATGGACAAGCAATATGCAGACAATATCTCTTGAAAGACCACACATGGAATTGTAGATTTTGGCACGTGAATTAGGTCATTTGTAAAATATTATGTGTATACAGGTATCTATGTTATCTATATTATAAAGCACCTACATGTGTTTTATCTATCACTTATAATTTGCAGTACAGTGTTACATCTCAATAGTGCTGTTATTGGTGAACCAAATTTGAACTTGAGCATTTCAAAAGGGTTGAAATAATGAACATTTAATATGGGGGGACACCCGGCTTAAATCACAAATTAGTGCTATATTCAGACACCAGTTATTGATATAGCGAGGTCACACTTTATTGAGAAAATACACTCGGATGAAAAAAAGTGAAAGATGGGACAGGCTAGCGAGGCAACAATTTAAAACATGAATTGCAGGCAAGCACCTAAAAGGTGCGTGGACCCCTCAGCCTGTTTTTTTTTAGTCAAGTAGGATCAGGGCTGCATCTAGAACCAGTTTAGTTTTGGAAAACATATGGGCACCCAAAACTCAAATGAAACAAAAAAACGAAAGTGTTGTTGTTGTTCAATTTGAAAGGATTTCTGAAAGAAATACTCCTAGAAAAAGCTTCTGGAAGCCTCAATATCGATCCGATTGCATAGCTGGGTATTGAATTTCATGTTAATACACCTCTGTTTTGTGATTGATCACAGGCTCTTTGCGCCGAAATTCACTTAAAAAAATTGGACCCTCAATAATGAATTACGAAAAGGAACTGGGAGTTTGGGATCGGAACCTGCAAAAAATCCCAAGGGGGGGGGCATAAGCTCCAGGTATGCAAACTGATTCAAAATTGCACACAGTCAGGCTAAAAATGGGCTCTCCTAATCACTCTTTTTACATAATTTCCAAGGTACAGTAACATGTTTGGTGACAAAAATTGAAGCATTATGTTGTACCAGTTAAATGTGTGGACACAAATATGGTTCATGCAAAAGTTTTAGAATAAATCATATGATGTAGAATAGAACGATTTAATAGCAAAATTTAAGAAAAATGTTGTCCTTCATTCAATGAGAATCATGAATGGACCAGGCTTTCTTGTCTTCAAAATTCCCGATGGGCATAGATAACAGTGCAAAAGCTAAGCCATCAATAAATAAAAAAATAAAAAAAAATAAAAAATCATGAAATTATCATAGCCATCTGAAAATCTAATCATTTCATCCGTCAACATTCAGGAAGCTCTCACCAAAGTTCGGTCAGGCCCGACTTGATAGATCTGCAGATATTCAGCGGACAAGAACATGTTGATGGGCATAGATAACAGTGCAGAAGCTAAGCCATCAATAAATAATAATTTTTTTTTTTAAAATCATGACATCATCATAGCCATCTGAAAATCTAATCATTTCATCTGTCAACATTCAGGAAGCTCTCACCAAAGTTTGGTCAGGCCCGACTTCATAGATCTGCAGATATTCAGCGGACAAGAACATGTTGATGGGCATAGATAACAGTGCAAAAGCTACGCCATCAATAAATAATAAAAAAAATAATTAAAAATCATGACATCATCATAGCCATCTGAAAATCTAATCAGTTCATCTGTCAACATTCAGGAAGCTCTCACCAAAGTTTGGTCAGGCCCGACTTCATAGATCTGCAGATATTTAGCGGACAAAAAAATGTTGACGGACGGACGGACGGACGCTAGGACGGACGGACGTACGTACATGGCAACGACAAGACCCCACAGCCCTATGGGCTGAGGGGTAATAATTTACTTCACCTTGAACATTCTAGTTACATTTTGAAGTGAGAAGCAGCTGCATACAGGATTCTATGAACTACCAAGAGAGTGGATACTGAATTTTGTCAAACTAATACAGTTTGTTCTATACATCTACAGCAGTGTGGCTACATTTCAAGCTCTCTATTTATGTGTACCTTTTTAACTTTCATTTCTTTGCGTACTTGGTGACCCCTGAAGCTAGATTGTATTTTAGTGGCTGCTTTATTTACTTCAAGGTCATCAGGATCAAATTCAACCTCTTCCTTAACCTCTGCTGATTGGTCGAGAGGCTCTTCTTGTTCAACTTTCATTTCCTATTGGTTAGATTTAAATAATTATGCAGATACATGGATACCAGACCTGTGCCATGCATACATAAAATTGTCTTGTTTTCAATAACAACGTTTGAAGTTTTAAGCAACAAAACCAGATTAGCAAAAGCAGAACAACAACATTTGCAACAAAACATAATTTTGATATTTGATATTAGTATTTTGAATAACAGATTTGGAAACCACCATGCCACAGTACTAGAGTTGAACCATTTTCGTAACTTCAGATCATTTGATGACATCTTCACACAACTGAGTAGGAGGCAACTACAGATCATCTCAACTCTGCTCGACAGAAAGCAGTGCCGAAAGTCACGTGACCTGCTGGGATTAGGGTTTTGGCAATATTTTGGTGCAAAAGATAATTGACAAAGGATCTGAGCAGTGCAAGTTGTATTGTCATTTTTTGTTCAGAACATTACCTTTTCAATGAGAGGTCGAGCATTGGTTGATTTCAGACAAACTCCGAACCATGTCTGTAACAGACAGTTGTTTGGTCTTGCGCTGATTGGCCAATTATGGTGAAGCTATTGGCTGAATTTTTCATGCAGGGAGGTTATCAAATAGCCTGGAGTTAAATGTTTCATATCTAGTGTAGCGATTCCTAGATCGGTTTTTGATCAGATTAGTTAGTAATTTCACAACACCAGTACTGTGTTAATTTTATGGAAGTTTTATCAGTTTCTTGGGTACAATGTGTTAAATTAGGTGTTAAACAAAAGCCGTGAGCTCACATATCCCCCGCCAGATTATCCACAGATGAGACAAAACAAAATATACTATTACTTAATTAACATTGCTCAACATAAAAATATAATTTGACCTTAAAAAAATGGGTCAAGGCCTGTCATCTTTAACTTAGTTCTGGATCATAAGCAGATGTATACATAAAATTAATGTGGAAAGCCTGGCTATAATTATTCAATATATATATCATCATAATGATCTTGTAAAATAGGTTATTGCAATCATTAGAATTTGACCTTTTAAATTAGGTCAAGGTCGGTCAATTTCCATAGGCTTCTGACCCATCACCAAGTGCAACTGCTGTATTAATTCGGAGAGCCTGGTTATTTATCTTCAGGAGATATTTTTTCAACACCAAATATGGAGAGACAGACGATGCCAATGACAATAACTCTTCGGCCAAATTTGGTCAAGAGGTAATAATCAATCAAAATCAATGACCGCTACTTGCAATGAGTTTGAGGTATACTTGAAATTTGAGCATAATCCACATCTCTGAACTGGAGTTCACAACTTCCTCTCTGAACTTGAGTTCACAACTTCCCACTTTTTCTGGCCTAGGTGACCTTGACCTTTGTCGGACCTTTTGACCTCAAAGTAAATAGGGTTATTCTCGGCCATATGCAAGGTAGGCATCAAGTTTTGAACTAATTCTAGACAAAGAACAGGATATTTTTCTTTTTTTACAGGTTATCTGGCTTGAGTGAACTTGACCTAGCTTTGACCTAAACAACTTTCTTCTCTGCCCCATCTGCACTATGTATCCAATGTTTGGTAACAATTCATAAACTGAAACTGGCGATAATCTTGAGCAAAGCAAATACAGATTGATATTTAAGGGGTGAATGTTTTCTTTCACTTCAGATTTTTTTAGTCAGGATTAGTATAATAAGCTTGAAGACTGCTGCATGTATTCAATTGTTAGGAATAAGAGTAAATTGAAAATCGATGAGAAATCATATGTTAGAAATTCTAATAGAGAGGTTCTGATTGTAGATTTTTACGAGTTGACAGCCCAAGACCAGAAATCCTATGCTCTTTTTTTAGTTTGATTCAGCAAATACAGATCAGTATTTAAGGGTATGTATTCTTTACACTTCAGATTTCGGTTGTCTGGATTAGTATAACTAGGGAGATCGCGTGCCCTTTCTATACTACTCATCGCACACTACTCATCGCACATGCGCAGTCGACCCATTCTAACGTAGGGTGCAAGCTGGGCCCATGGAATCTCAGGTAGTGAAAACCCCAGGTCTCTCGCCCCACCCTATCCCGCGCCACACCTATGCGACGGGAGATCGCGTGCCCTTTCTATACTACTCATCGCGCACTACTCATCGCGCATGCGCAGTCGATCCATTCTACTGTAGGGTGCAAGCCTGGCCCATGGAATCTCAGGTAGTGAAAACCCCAGGTCTCTCGCCCCACCCTATCCCACGCCACACCTATGCGACCCACTGTGCAGTGAGTAAAGCATACTAGGAGGAGGAGGAGTCGGAGTCGGACACGCCACGGATTATACTAGGTAGACAAGCTAAGAGAGCGATGTATGTATTTGATTGTTAGGAATAAGAGTGAATTGAATATCAATGAGTAATCTACTTAGAAGTTCTAATGGAAAGGAAATCTGATGATTAAATTTCTACGAGTCGACAGCCCAAGACCAGCAAACCTACACCCTTCTTTTTAGTTTCACTAAGCTGGTTAGAAGAATGAAATATACTGCACTACTCTATAACCGACACCTATTGTACCTTCTTCATTTCCATTTCTTTGCGTACTTGGTGACCCCTGAAGTTAGATTGTATCTTAGTGGCTGCTTTATTTACTTCAGGATCATCAGGGTCATATTCAACCTCTTCCTTAACCTCTTCTGACTGGTCGAGAGGCTCTTCCTGTTCAACCTGTGCTTCCTATTAGTTGGATTCAAATGATTATGCAATCACAATGTGATTGGGTAATTTTACGGTCTGCAACAAGATGCATTTTAGTTGAGACACCGACAAATACAAATTAGTATGAAATGAAAATACATCACAATACACCATCTGTAAATAACAATTCATATCTAATTCTTGAAAGATCCAGGAATATGTGGTTAATGGTAGACTTACCTTGTTTTGAAAGACCACATACATAAAACTAATTCTCAGTTTTGCCCTTTGTGGGAATTTAATAGACGGGAGTAACAGAGAATTAGTTTTCATGATTCATCCGTCAACTGATTTGACTGCCGATAGAGTAAGATCTCACCTTCTTTGTATCTTTTCTGGCCATATGGCCTCTAAATCCGGCCTGTATTTTAGTGGCTGCATTAGCAAGTTCTGGGTCATTGAGGTCAAGGTCAGCCAGCTCAGGATCGACCGTATCTGTTTTCTCTACCGTCTCAGTCACCGTTTCTTTTTTCTCTACAATCTCAGTGGGTTTAGGTTCTTCCTAAAAGCAACACAGCAAACCATGCCAAAATGCATTTAAATGTCATGCTCAAAATGCAAATACAAACTGTACATTTAAGCAATAAACTGTACTTGATATAATAAATATATGCTCATAAGAATCTCATTTGTTTTCACATCAACTTTTCACATCAGGTGACATACATTAGAAAACATGCCACAAAATATGTTTTTTCCCCTCCCGCCATTGCACATTTGATGAGGCTGATTCCCTGTATGTTCCAAGCGCTCTTGTTCTATATATATATATATTACACTTTTTTCAGGGAAAGAAGATAGTTTAAATTATTTGAGAAACTTGTTATCAGAGTAGATATATGTACATGTAATTATATATGGAAGAAATGTCATTCCGATAATCACAACTGCATGTGGATTAATACATAACTGGAACGCGAAATAACTCAAATTTCTACTACAAATTATTGTTTTAATTGAAAACATGTTGAGCAATAGAAGTATAGGTAAATTTGAGCAACTGAGCCGAATGAATAAACAAAATTAACTTTAAATTTACCTGGAACTTAATCATTAGAATTCAAAAGATCCAAATTTGACATATTATTCAGCTGTCTGTTGCAGTGACGATACTTGGTGTATTGTTTCATTAAAGTTGACATCCCCTTCACTTTGGTGAATGTCAATTGCTAATTCCTAGATCAAGTTCCAGATTTGCTACTTGTAGAACACCTCCACATACTTAACTGTGTGGTTAATTGATAAATATGACAACTTTAAGAAATATAATGCAACTTACAATAACAAACAAACAATTTTCACTGAATACAAAACATGTGGTTATCATCAACAATTAAATCTGCTCTAACTTACCCCATGTTTGTTGATCCTTTATACTAGCATAATATTGAGTGTACACATGCACTTACACACAGTGAAGTGGAAGAAAATGAGCTGTTCTGTAACACCCCATTCTCCCATAGTCAGAGTTTGTAACCACCTAACTGCCGGTATAACAGCCTCTGACTGCACTGTGCAGAAAAAACGTGGCATGCATGGACATTCGGTCTTTAATAATGACTTTGATACTCAGGGAGCATGTATCTGAATACCGGGGGGGTGAGAGTATGGTTTAATGTCACACTCCAGTTTATTTCGCTCATATGGTGTGATAGCCATAGAGGTGAAGGAAGCCGGAGTATTCGGAGAGAACCACCGCCCGTCGGCAAGTAACTGGCAAACTTTCACACATGCACCAGCGGGGTTCGAACCTGTGCCGGTTCAGCGGTGTGAGGCTAGCGATCACCGGCGAAACACCTTAGACCACTCGGCCACCGAGAGCCCGAACACAAGAGAGATGTGAAATTCATTCAGTATACAATGTAATAGAACATTATTACATAACACACTACAACATCTTGTTTAGCTGTGAAATCTGTGCCGATCTCACTCCACTCCATTTATTAGCGGACAATGCTGATTGGTCAAGAGTCATGCCACGATTTCAACACAAGTGCAATCAGAGGATACATCTGACAGTAGGAGGTACACAATCTGATAGTATGAGAATGCGACACCCCAGCAGTCTTCTCCATTGACAATGATTGAAAGGAATGTTCTGATACATCACATAACTGTACCAATATCTGCTAACTACGCCACCATGTTCACAGCTAGTACTACGCCAAACTGAAATTGCTGATTGCAAAATAGTGCTCTGACAAATGAAATTCCCGAATACATCACAGCCTATGTTCTGTGATACACGTAAACTAAATCTGATAAATACATGTACATCACAGAACAGCGCTCTACATGAATGTCAAAGTGAACCAGATCAGCACATCGCTATACTGTATGAATGACAAACAAAATATCATGGATGCGTTATTTATTTAAACATGTAATCAGCCTAAATATTTTTGTAATTCTCCAAATATGGAGATTCGCATACATTTGAAAATGAGGGAATGAGTTACTGAATACAGTAATCCCTTTAATAATTCAATCACAGAAAGTGAAATTTTGTGATCAAATTGTTTAGAACACGAAGTTGACAAAATGGTTAAAAATCATGCAGATAATCCATTATTTCTTCTTTATTTTAAATTATTTTAGACAGTGATGAAATTTATTGGAACAGCCAATTGAATTTTGTTCCCAAAATTGGGAAAGTTCGTCATGTAAGGATCTTCAAACCGGGAACACCATGTGCAATACAGCTTGTCAGGTAGCTTTTCCAAGTTTAACATGATACCCTACATGTAGTCACCTGTTGTGTTTTCCTTACATGACGAATAGGCCCAAACCTGTGGGTGATTGGATTTTGATAGGGGGATTAAATTATTAGAGTCATACAATGTTCTCCCTATGCTTATATGGCAAATATGTTCAACCAGGGATAACTGGCATACATGTAGACTGGACGAGTCTCTATTTCATATGTACTATCAATAATACCTAAATGACATTTAACAAATTAAAAAAAAGAAAAAAGAAGGAAAATAAAGTCTAGAGAAAAAAAATGAAATAGAGACTGGACGTTTTGATGAGTTTCGTGGTGTAAAGATTTAATTTAGAGTCATGGCTAGCCTGAATGAATCGATTGACTTTTTTTTTTAACTTAGTCGCAACAATTGTAACAATTTCATTCTAACGCCATACTGTGACGTCACGGTAGCAACGTCATTCTCATTACTGACATCACCATAGGTACATCATTTTCATTGTTGATGTCACATGAACGCATTGCTTCCAGCGTGTATGAATGAACCAATCAAATCCTTCCAGTGGGGAGCGACATACTTTTTCACTTTTTCTTGCAAAATTAGCTCCCTTGAGACGTGGTGTCCAGTCCCTGTTTTAAGCATTTCTTTAGACAGAGTTACTTCCCTTTATTACCCCCTGAAATATACATTATGAAACAGGGACTGGATCCAGTCTGGCATGTTGTAAATATGCTGTATATTTCTCTGCTTCATGTACATGTATCTACAGAAAGGGTCAATATTTATAAAAAAAATATCATTACAGGCTAAAACATTTCAGTATTAAATTGACGGAACCCAATATTTGGTTACGTAGATTGCATCCATGGAAATTTACCCATCACAACCTTTCCCTCTTTAAGTAGCATACAGTAGCATAATATTCTGGCCTGTCAATCGATCATTACCGTAATGTTATTTTGCCATCTTTGAGTTGAAAACATGGCAATGTGACCAACGTCACAGGATAGGCATAGAACTCCGACGCGAACTAAAGTCCTGGAAACCCTAGTCGAAATCCTGCCTATATTAAGATGGGCACTGCCCAAGTCAGAATCGGCAGTGATTTCCATCAAAAATCACCAGAAATTTTCATCAAAAGTATGTCAGCTCAAAACTTGCTGGTAACAGTCCCCTAATGCACCTTCATGCCAAAAATCAAGGTTCTAATGTCAACGGTTCTCCTTATTTTGTCGACGGAAGGATTCGGATGGACTGACTCACTCACTCATTACTGGGCAATTTGCAAATGAGAGCCTACTTCGTAGTTTTGCCATCTTTGAGTTGAAAATATGCCAGCTAGCACTAAGGCAATATAGCTTTGTTTGAGGCAACGAGATTCAAACTTAGGCGGGTAGGTAGGCATTCTTTAAAAATATTTTTGGCATATATGTTTTTGAAAAAGTTCTTTAAAAGTCATGTATTGGTAGATATTCTGAGAAACATCAATGAAAACAGTAACTGTTGAAAATTTGAAGTAGACCGCTATTGGAATCCTCATGGCAGTGAAATCAAATTATAAAATAAAAAAAAATGTAAAAAGAATTGAGGCCGACCCTAAAATTTATGACTATTTTGGGTAGGTAAGGTTAGGCCTACCTCAAACACAGTTCTGTTTAATTCATCATATTTCCCCATATATGAGCAATGGGAGTTTACCACCCCCAGACTGCCACCATGGATCAGGCACCCCAGCTATTAGTCACTCTGCAAAATCAAACATTTATCCCTCCATTTTCACTCGGTCATGACAGTTTGAGATAATCAACCGAAATGAAAAATACATGCATTACACGTTTATCGACAGCAGGTGCTCAGATGATAGTTTGGAACATGACTTTGCTGTACACGCCATAATCGCATGTGTGTCTACGTCAAGGAGCTGATTTTGACTGGTTCAAGTCGCTGTGATGCACACGTGCATTACAGCTGGCAAGTCAAGCCCGAGTTGACCTACATGTTGTGGACCGCAATAGGTCAGTTAATTTTGTCAATTTTTCTGGACTACTCTGTCAAACAGAGTGTAAACGGTGAAAGGTGAGTGGTTCCCAGTGAACTCAGCAATGTGCTGTTCAGTAAGCTTGGCCATTGTTATTACGTTAATGCAGGGAAATGCATATTGTCACTGCACCACTGGTATATGGTGACTGGGTACCCTTGATGTCTACAAATGAGAATGGCGCTTGTACAATGTGACTGAACTTGATGCATTAAGTCTATTCTAAGTGCAAGACGAAACATGCAAACAGTCCACTTAACAAAGTAACATTTCACTAAATTTGAAGAAGTCAATACCTTTACTTTTTTAAATCCAAATTTTCTTTTACGAAACATGGACTGCATTTTGGATGTCACGGCAGCTAAATCTTTATCTCCTAAATCAATATCTGCGAGTTCTGGATCTAATTCTGCTGCAGCTCCTGAATTTGTTTTATTGGCCTGCGGTTGCAATGCCTTAGGACCCTCATGGTCCCAGCCATTGGTCAAAGTGTTCTCAATGGGCTGGTCCCCCTTCCTCGACATGGTGGCTAGTTCTGGATTGATGGGTTTAACCTGGGCTCTAAAGGCCGGTGTATCCTGATCCTGAGTGACATGCATAGACTGAGAGGTTACCTCACCATAGACGTCTGGTGTCCACTGTATCATCCAAAGTGAGCGATAGGAGGCAATCATATACATTATAACTCTTGGCATGAAATAGTAACAATATAGGACAATATTAAATAAACCTGGAAAAAATAATTGCACTGAAAAACTTCCTTGGTATATGAAGGGGTGAGTGAGTGAATAGAATTTAACGTCGCTTTCAACAATATTTCAGCTATATCGTGACAAACCAACTAAGCACCATCCAACCAATGGTATATGAAGGATGTAGATAAACCAGCCATGATGAGCAAAACTGAAATAGAACCTGGCAACATGTCAGTAAATAGAGTGCAAATTGACTACTGCAATGACAACTCTTTTTTTTCTGGAAAGAACCACCAGATTCAAAGTGTCTAAATATCAGCAGTCTAAATATTTATGTGGTGGGGAATGTTGAGAGTACACGATCAGTCGACTTTTCTCAGCTTTGGTTTTCTTTCCACTAGCCTCCGCGAGTTTATTGTTTCACATCCTCGCATTCGAAAACTGAACTTGTGCAATGTACAATTAGGTATTTTAAAATATTAAAAACTCTTGAATCTGCACAAAAACAACCATGAAATTATACCGTCCAACGTTTTGGTTAGAATGAGCTATATCTGCCATACATGTAGCAAGAATCTTCTGGTATCAAAATAATCCACATAGAAGACCATGTTATTACACTGAAAAGGTGAACTGTTTTCATCACAGCATTTACCTCAGTAATTAACAAACGGCATGGCTAATTAGGGGTGAGGTATGTCAATAATTCTTGGGATTTTTGCAATGTGATATTTGGTAGGATTTCTACAGTGACAGTCTTAATTCTTAATATCAACAGGGATGACATTGGGTTGGGAGACCAGTCAAAACAATCTATAGGCATAATCACAGCCAATCAAATTAATCTTACCTTGAAGCTAACAGAAACAGTAGACACAACCAATCAAATTTGCTGTTCTTGAGACCAACTTGTTTTCAAAACCACTAAGATTGATCAAAGTGACCTACTTGCACACATATTCAATTCCTTATTAAATACAAAAATGTGATGATTTCATGCAAACAATTTACATGTACATCATGCAATTAACAAAATGTAGATCAGATCACTTTCCAAGCAAGACAAATTGACACAGCTTTGATACAATCAGTTAATTAGAAAGGAGCTAAATATCCTAAGAAGTAGTCCTGGCATAACCAGTCTGGTGCTCAGAGGAACAGATACTGTATATTCACACCATGCACGTCATCTTGTCAAACTGCTAAATCTGTCAAGAGCTACGCACGCAAGAGGACGTCTCACCCACACAGAACATGCCCGAAAATAGTACCTTGACTGTGTTCTGGGTGACTGTAGGGCCCATCGTCGAACGATTTGCCACCTTGACTTTTCTGTTTTCCTTGTGCTTCACTCGTAGCACCTTGACATCCTTTCGTGCCTTGCGACCTCTGACGATCGCCTGGATTTTAGTCGCGGCCTGGTGAGCTTCCGGCTTCTCCTGCCACTTGATACTCACTGGTTCATCAACAGATGTAGTCTTCTTCACCTTTAGCACCTTGACTTCCTTGCGGGCCTTGTGACCTCGGACCCAGGCCTGTATTTTGGTAGCTGCGGTGTGGCCCTGGACGTCCTCTTGCACATGCTGAACAAGCAGCTCCTCCTCATGGTGGTGGTTCCCATTGTGGTGTTGACCATGGTGGTGTTGACCGTGGTGGTGCTGTCCATGATGCGAGTGGTTCTGGCGGTTATTCTGGTTACGCCGTATGAACCTCCTATTGTTGGTATAACAGTTGGTGTGGTTATGATTCCCTCGCCGGTAGTCCTGAGGTGGCATCAGGTTTTGCAGTTCTCTTACTCGTCGTCTCGCCTTGTGACCTCTGACCAGCGCTTGAATTTTACTGGCAGCCATGTGGACACGAGGGTTGTCCGGGTCTATACCATACTGCTCGTGAGAGGCGCGCACTTTTAGTGCTTTCACCTTTTGACGAGCTTTGTGACCTCGGACAAGGGCTTGAATTTTAGCAGCGGCCCTATTTACATTTTCGTCGTTCGGGTCAACATGAAGGGGTAAGCCTCTCTTCAGTCGACGTCGGCGTTCCTAGAGTCATCAAATGATTATGTCAAGTAATTTCACCATTAAAATATGTGAATATCCTTTACTTTTCACTTTAGTTACATTTCACACATATAAATGTTTTAGTATCCAGTGTATTAGGAAAACAAAAATATAAAAAAAGTAAAGGAAATTAATCTAAATGTTATATTTTTTTCTCCAAATCCATAATTTGAAATATTTTGTATCCAACAGAAAAAGTCAAATTGTCCAGAATAAATATTCCAAAAAATTAAAAACAGACAAGAAAAATATTCAGATAGACAAAATTATTCAGTTTTGAAAAAATCTCTAGTTAGATTTTATCTAAAAGAATCCGGATTGATATATCTGATACACACACTTCTCCATGCAGTTTTTTTCACTTTCATTATCAGCTTTATAGTGCTATATCTGGTGGTCACACTCGTTGAGCTGATACAGTGTAGTATAACACACACAAAATTTGATCAGCATAACACATGCACAGACATTATCAATCCCGAGTGTATATTCAATTGAAATGTACATGCTTATTACTGAATCAAATCAAAAGCACAATAGCTTAGAGCAACCCAACTAGACCTTGTGTGAAATTCATGCAACTTGAAGCTACAATCTTGGATAGCATTATCTGCTAATGACACTTCATGTAGGTGCAGCTAAGTTATTATGTGATCAGTGGGATCATCAGCTGTCTTGTGGACAGTGGCAGGTTGTATTTTGCAACTACAAATTATCGAAGTGCATAGAAACAGAAACTTTCACATCACATGGTGTGCGATAAAAGGGATGGGCATCACTAAGGGGATCTTTGGATGTGAACCAGCGCCTCTCAAGAGCCAGATATGTTATTTTCCTGTATTGGGCAGCACCACAGGCCCGCAAAACAAGAGATTTGGGGGGGGGGTGTTATTAGGGTGAAGTGTCGAAATATGGGGTCTCTATATATAACCCCATGCTTTATATAAATAAACATAAAGGTGTGAAACGGACTTTGGGTGAATCGAGAAATAAACGGTTTACCGCCAAACAAAATACATCAGCATATTCTACAAGTATCACTTTATATATTCCCGTCGTCGAATTAGTAAATTTGTGCAATTGTTTACCTTTGCCGGGAGATTCAAAATCCAACGTAACTGTCTGTCCATCTAGGAACAGTTAGATTATGGCGGGCTTCGTTCTCAATTCTGATTGGTCAGTAGCGACACGCCTTCGGCAAGAGAGGTCACGCACTGATCAGCTGTCGCTACTGACCAATCAGAATATCAGACCCCATATTTCAACTCATCCTAATACCACCCCCCCCCCCCAAATCTCTTGTTTTGCGGGCCTGTGGGCAGCACATTACCATGCTATTAAAGTAAACAGAAGAAATGACACCCCCTCCCCATCTCAAGAAATCCTGACAACACCCATAACTGGCACCCGTCACAAATAATGCTTAAGTATGAATGGGTCTTGATCACACATTCTGGACAATAGCAGTTGTCAAGTTTTCAAGACCTGAATGGGCCGATCTATATGCGAGTAAGAAAGTGTCACACTGGATTTGAAGTGGAAGAATCAAGTATTTGTTAAGGACTAATTTAAAAATCAGATTTCAAGGCTCTATAATATTAGGAAAACCCGGGATCCCCCATAACCACACTTTATTTTACACCAAATCTACGTCATTCGTGGTCAACCAATCAAAAATAATTACAACCCTTAGAATGAAATAACCTATTTGTTTCCGAGGCTTTCCTTCCTAAAATAGATTGAGGATTCTCACAGAAAACATGTGAGAGTTTATTATCGCCGAAAAGCGCTGTATAAAAATGACAGTGAAAAGTGATGAGTCGCTCTTAGGCGTTTCAAGACTAACACAAATGGTGGGAAATTGTACTTCATGAGATTGAATTATTAAAGCATTCCTGGCAAATGTATTATGTGTATGACAAAACCTGCATACAATCAGGGTTGGTTAGCAGTAAACATATCATTTACAATATCATATCAGTAACATCAAATACACAGATACATGTCTTAATATGTGAAAAACACAAAAAAAATCTTTGAACAAAGAAGTTAATGTCAAATGATGCATACTACACCAAGCAAAAGCATGAACAATGCCATTTGACAAAATAAATTTGATTGACCATTTGAAGTTTGCAAATAAATACACAGAATTCATATACTTCCATTTACTGAAAATTCTGAGCGTTTTTCAAACTGGTCATTTTCCAAAAGTATTGACAGTGAACAAATAGTGAACAAATTTCCACACGATTATTATTAGATTGTTGATAAAAAGAAAAAGTGATCGAGTGAGTCATATCACGACGTTTGGTTCTTATTCACACCCGAAAACCACACGTGTAGGGTCCTATTCCTTTTAACCCCATGAACCCCACGGGTGGGGTCCTATTCCTTTTCACATGTGGAAATCCCACGGGTTAGTCGTGTCTTACGATAAGCTCCCTGAGGAGCTGAGGCCTATTCTTACCATGACCTGGAGTGTGCACAACAATACCCCAGGTCAATCCCCGGAAGCCCCATGGGGCTGTTAGGAAAAACCTATTGGCGATAGCTGGACCTACAAAATAATATTTTCAGGAGTTTTCAGGACATAACCTATTTTTTAAGCATATTTAAGCACTTTCCAGGATGGAGTGACCGAGTGAATATGATTTAACGTCGCTTTCAACACTATTTCAGTCATATCATGATGGAACTGGAATACCAGAGTCTCCAGGAATGTCCAAGAGGTGTATGAACACTGATTATATCCATAAAAACAACAGTTTCTCAGTCAAATGCAACAAGCATTTGTACTGGTTCACTAAAAATATCTGGCCTAATAAATTAATTTCGGTTTCCAGTTGAATCAAACTTTAGTTTATGGTACCTTGTAGATCATTATATATATATCATGCCATGACATGTATTAGTTTTGTACCATTGATTGTAGTGTTAACTCCACGAGCATGCTGTTAAAACATTGATCACATCGTCTACCATATTGCAGAGACAGAGCAGCCTGTTACCTTGAGCGATTTTATCTTGCGACGGGTCAGGTGACCCCTGATGCCCGCCTGAATTCTCACTGCTGCAGACACTTTCTTTCTCTGAATAACAGTAAGTATACATCTCACAAACGAACAACTAAATGGTCACAATTACCTTTCTAAGGATCTAACCCAATTCATAGATAACTCATGGAAGGAACATACATGTAGTTCCAACCTGAAATCTTTCAACATAAAATAGAAATAAAACTACAAATTCGTATTGCCTAATAAATATACTGCAACTTTCCATCCTACAATATGGTCTGCTTGGAAACTCTGTGGAAATCTGTTATGTCAACATTGGCAATGATTTGCATTCTTATCCGAATCTGTAGGAATAGATTGCGTTCGTGTCCCTTCTATTGTTCACTTTCGATATCATCTCTTCATAGCTAGACTGGACTCCAATCCTATTCCACTTCAGTATATTCTCCCTATCCAAATCAATAGGAATTCTAGGCTTCTTTTGTAATGTAACAGTAAACCTGTACCTCATACATCACACCCAATAGATAATTACATTTCTCATCAAGAAAATCTCTCCCCATTCAAGTGGGATCCGGCTTAGAAAAATATTATTGGGTTGGGAAGGACAGATGCTAGCTCACAGAAAACATGACAACATAAACCCGCCCAATAATGGCAAAGGGAGACAACTAACATCTGACAATTACTTCTAATATCAGACAAGTGAATATTGGCCAATAACAATAATAAATCCAGGAACACCTGTTTCAACCATTACCACTTCCCACAAGCTCAGAACAGCATTTTGATTGGTTGTATGACTAAATTGTTTTTGTTTTAACACTATGCATGTACAGTGTAACCTGTGAAAATCGACACCTGGGTAAACTGACCAACCTCTAAATACTGACACTTCCCATAGTCCCAATACTTAAATTTGAAGTATTTTCAACCTTGATAAACCGGAACCCTGTCTATAATCTGGTCCCAAGCATGGTCAGTATACACAGGTTTCACTGTATTGCCATCCCAGTGGATTCAGTTCTGGTCCACCATATCCAACCACGGCAAATTTGGTAATACAGTACGAGTTATCCGACACCAGTTGTCTTGTGTACCAATACATTCAGCTTTTGTATGTAAGTGGGAGAGCGGGTTAGAATTAACATCACAAATCAGCAGTTTATGTATTCAGTCAGTGAGTGAGTGAGTGAGTTAAGTTTAACGTCGCTATGTATGAACAACCATGGCCATGCCAACTACATGTACATGTTGAAATGACCTTGCAAGCACATTCTGCTGTAGCTGGATTGTTGATAAATGAAGATCACAGAGAAACACCAGCTGCCAGATTAGTCATGAGAAGTTTACATCATTTAACTTCCATGCCGACTTAGTCATGATGGGGTGATACCTGCGGCTGCCAATGTACAACTACAGATCCATCTCCAACACATTTACATCCGCATATCTACTACATTTGCTGCTGCCTGTGGTGAAATAATACCAAAGAAATGGAACAGGAACTGAACAGAAAGAATAGCAAGTGAACAGAAAGAATAGCAACTGAACAGAATAAATAGTAACTGAACAGAATGCTATGAAAGGAAAGATGGAAAAAGAGGCAAGGATAGTGACAGAGAGGCATCAACTAGATGCAACAAGTTCAAGCGGAAACAAAATTGATGTTAGAAGAATGTGAGGCCGAAAGTTTCATCTGAACTTAGATTTATTGACCTCAGAATTAATAAATACAACAGATGAATGAAATATTTGTGTAACTTTCCCCATCATACACCATCATGGTCCATAGAAATGGTTCTTACATGTACATCAAACACAGGAAGGAAGCAATCAGAGATTGCTCAATTGTATGCCCCCCCTTCCGCTTTAATCCGACACTGCCCCGCCATTGTTCTGTTGTTTATTGGTTGGTGGAGGCCTAATTTGGATAATTATAAAAATTCTGTTTCTGTCACTTTTTTTGCCATGCCTCACATAATACATATTCCAAGTATCAGCCAACAAGTGATAATACGATGTTTCGATGCAAGATGGTCGCCAGGGCTTTCGCCAAATCCGAAAATGTGACCTGGTTATGAGACCTACATTCCTTGGGAGTATATTGTGGTGAAATTATGAAGCGATCAGTGAACTTTGAATTTTGCACCCAATTCACTCTTTTTGGGGCAACTTCATACTTTAATTTCAGGACCTATGTTGTCTGCTTTGGAATGTAGGATAACATATAATATAGCCATTTTTCTGGTCCAAATTGGTTATGGACTGAGATCCAGCCTGGACAAATGAATATATCCCATTCACTTTAGTTTTGATAAACAAAGGGCCATAACTCTTGAAAATATAACCGAAAGCAGAGAAACTTCACGCTGCACACCAATGGGTCACTGACCACATATCATGCAAATTTCATACTTGTCCATACAATATTAACCGAGATCCAGCCCTACAAGTCTCAAAGATTTGAAGAAAAAAGGGCCATAACTGTTGAAAATATACGCGAAATGTGGAGAAACTTCACGCTGCACAACTACAGGGCACTGACCACATATCCTGCCAATTTCATAATTGTCCATACAATATTAACCGAGATCCAGCCCGGACAAGTCCCAATTCACACAAATTTGAACAAAAAAGGGCCATAACTCTTGAAAATATATGCGAAACGCGGAGAAACTTCACGCTGCACAACTACAGGGCACTGACAACATATCCTGCAAATTTCATAATTGTCCATACAATATTAACCGAGATCCAGCCCGGACAAGTCCCAATTCACACAAATTTAAAGAAAAAAGGGCCATAACTCTTGAAAATATATGTGAAACGCGGAGAAACTTCACGCTGCATAACTACAGGGCACTGACAACATATCCTGCAAATTTCATAATTGTCCATACAATATTAACCGAGATCCAGCCCGGACAAGTCCCAATTCACGAAGAATTCAGGAACAAAGGGCCATAACTCTTGAAAATATAAGCGAAACGTGAAGAAACTTTACGCTGCACAACTGTGGGGCACTGACCACATATCATGCAAATTTCATACTTGTCTATACAATATTAACCAAGATCCAGCCCGGACAAGTCCCATTCACAGAGATTTCAGAAAAAGGGCCATAACTCTTGAAAATTATACCGGAACTCGGAAAAAACTCAACGCTGCACATCTACGAGGCACTAGCCACATTCCATGCAAGTTTCAATCCTGTCCATCAAATATTAACCGAGATATTGCTCGGACAAGAAATTCGGACGGACAGACGGACAGACAGACAGACGGACAGACGGACGGACGGACAAAGCGATCGCTATATGCCCCCCCTCTAGTTAGAGGGGGGGCATAAATATATACATGAAAGAGGGGCAATGCTTGTCATAATGGAAGAATATGTTGTCCATTACCCTATTTCTTCTAATTTTTTGAACAGCATTTTTAGACTTAATAGGAGAATAAAACCATTTTTATGTCAACTGAGGCTAAATATTGTGATATGGATATGTTATTTATCCCAGCAATTGAAAATCTAGCTAGTGGAATTTCTAGAATGTTGTGTCCCCCAGATTAACAAATGCATTTCATTTCATAAGGCTGCATTTCATTTCATAAGGCTGAAATCTATAATGTGGTTAAATTTGGTCCACCAAGAACAGAGTTATAAGATTATGAAGTCTAACTCAATGTGGGGAGCCAACAATCCCTTGGATCTCTACCAAATGATTTACTTATATTGTATTTCATTTTACACAGTAAATGTAATATATTACTGTTGCATGTCCCAGCCAATCTATTGAGAATGTTCTGTCTGATTGTTTGAGAAATGAACTGTCAGGGTGGTCGATCTCTGGGCTAAATTTTGATGTCGGTCATCATTGATTTGGACCATTCCAGTACCCAGAGGTCAACCTGTAACCATCTGGGACAGGGTCATCTATATGCGGTAAGACCGACTCTGGGATCGTGTGTATCCATTTTCAGCCTACTTTCGGCAACTGCAAGAGGGAATTTTCAGAAATCAATATCAAGGGACTTCGTCAGCCAATCAGCTAAAGTCTACTGACGTAATCCCCACGTAACCCGCCATTTTCGAGTCATGTGATGTCCTGCTTGTTCAAAATTACAGATCTACCACATCTCTTGGATGATACAAAAGTTATTTATACCAATATATTTTGTAAGCCCAGGCAATATCTGTTTCCGATATGGTAAGAAAACCTGTAATTTATCAGATTTCTCGAGTCAGTTCTCCGCCGGATGAAGGCCGAACAGAATCCGGTAAAGCAATGGAGACACACTATTCGCAAGCCATCTTATGGATGGCGAAGTGTACACAAATGCCCGGAGATGTGATTGGACATTCTATTCCATTCATACACAGTTTCATAATGTTGCAATTCAAGAGCAATGCCATGATGTCACAAAGGTCACGTATCAATACTGGCCACAACAGCAATGTTCTACCATTGAGACTGATGTCACAATAGACAATCACATGCAGCCTTGTACTCCTTTGCACAATCTGGACCAGTCCCCTTCTGCCTTGCTGCCATCAACATTTAGCACAGAGATCGACCTCCCCAAAAGAAAATGGAGAGAGAGAATTAAGGTTTAACGTCGCATTCCCAGAAGAAAATGTTTCAAATAGATAGTTCTACTGTGAGTTGTTCGATAATATTTTGAATGAATATTATATTGCATTGTAATACTACTAGTGACAATTTTTATTAAAAAAAAATGTTCAAAACATTCTCAATAGATTGGCTGGGATACACAATAGTGCTATTCCTAGCCACTGCTTTAAACGTGGATTAAAAAGGTCAAATTTTGATTCATGATGAAAACACAGAATCAGATGGTAATGCATTCTCTAAAATGTGACATTAGAAACCGGAGAACAGTAGAAATGCGAGGAGAAATGGATGTTCAAAAGAATTTGTATGAAAATTAAGAAGAAATAGGATGACAATTTGAGATATACATCTAAGTATGTCAACAGCATAACAGAAGAACACAGCTTTGTTCCACCTCCAAGAAATGCCTTGCCAGTCACAAGAAACAGTCAACCAAACAAAGGAAACAAACAATCAAGAGTCCTTCGGAGCCTTTTTCTTCTTATGTCTATTGAATGATGCCTGGATCTTTTTGGTGGCTTCGATCACTTCAGGGTCTGTGAGATCGATTTCATCTTCCACTCTCGGTTCTGCAGTCGCCTCGGTCACAGGCTCTTCTGACTTTCCGGGCTCAGGGTCTGTTGAAACAGCCTCACCTTCTGGAGCAGATGGGGCCTCCTCGACTTTGGTATCCACATCTTCCGGAGCAGAAGAGGCTTCCTCGATTTTAGCGTGATCAGTGGAATGTTTTTGATGTTTTCTGAAGGCAGCCTGTATTTTAACAGCGGCCAGTTCCGTCTCAGGATCTGTGAGATCTATGTCAATTATTTCATTATCTGGATCCTCTTCATCATCCTAAGGGGAGGTGAGAAGAAGGGGCATGATATGCTGGAATGAATGGATACTTCACTCTAAAGGGGCATGGTGGTATGCTGGAATGAACGAATACTCCACTCTAAAGGGGCATGGTGGTATGCTGGAATGAACAAATACTCCACTCTAAAGGGGCATGGTGGTATGCTGGAATGAACAAATACTCCACTCTAAAGGGGCATGGTATGCTGGAATGAACGAATACTCCACTTTAAAGGGGCATGGTATGCTGGAATGAATGAATACTCCACTCTAAAGGGGCATGATATGCTGGAATGAACGAATACTCCACACTAAAGGGGCATGGTATGCTGGAATGAACGAATACTCCACTCTAGAGGGACATGGTATGCTGGAATGAATGAATACTCCACTCTAAAGGGGCATGGTATGCTGGAATGAACGAATACTCCACTCTAGAGGGACATGGTATGCTGGAATGAACGAATACTCCACTCTAGAGGGATATTGTATGCTGGAATGAATGAATACTCCAGTCTAAAGAGGCATGGTATGCTGGAATGAATGAATACTCCAATCTAGAAGGGCATGGTATGGTGTGGCAAGGATGAAAGATTCAGTGGCTGCTGATTAATGAATGGCAAAGATGAACAGTTCAGTGGGTACTGATTAATGAATGTGGCAAGGATTTCGTGTGTCAAGGATGAAAGGTTCAGTGTTTACTGATTCCCATCATTTCAAAGAGTTTGAAACCGATTCACTTGAGGTACGAGTTCAATCTGTTGGTCATGTGCGAGAATACTTTTCATTATTATCAGCATCGAACATCTCACTTCACCAACCTATTATCATGACAAGATTAGTTATGTACACTCACAGATTCGAGCAATCGTTCAATCACTTTTAGCCACCATGTTCAAGCTATAGGTATATCATATACAGAACTCTTCTGCTCTGAACCATGGAATGTTTCTCTATATGTAGGAGTTTACATGACGAATACAAAAATGCTGCTGCAAAGAACTTTTCATCCTGAATCCATGAGTTATTCCCCTTGCTGTGACAACTTCACAAACTTTCTTAACTGTATGTGCACGAACTAGATCTGTACATGTATCACTCATATAAACTACCAGAATGATGGAATTTATGCTCTTAGGTAAGATTGATGACAGAAATTGCTCTCATAAATAACCACTGACAATCAAATATATTATTCTAAAATATCTTTGAAATGAGCTTTGACTGGTCATGTAGGTAGGTCTCCAGTGGTTATAAGTTTGAGCATTATTGTATGAGAGATCAAGGGAGGTAACACTGTCAAGAGTTCCACTCCATCACCCTGCTACAGCTCCAGGTTACACGAGTGCACAGATTTCACAAGACAGCAGGCAAACACTCTTGGTAATGCAGCTTCTATGACCTTACCATGTACTTTCTGGAATACTGTACTTCTACTAAATGCAAGCCCTTTTATCAGTAAGGCAGAATTCACAGCACACAAATACAGTTCACACACCAGTTATAATACCCACACTGTGTGACAGTGGCCCCTGCAACCACCAACCGGCCATGAAATACACAAACGCTACAGAACGATGCCAGATAGCGGATCAAATAGGAAACTGAAACAAAAACAGCTGCAATTTAAAGCTGTCAGTTCCAAATTATCTCAAGCGAGTTATGCACAACATGAGCGACTTGTGTTTTCGAGACTGCGGAATATTTGTGTTGACATAGCTAAATCAGCCATGTACATCTATGTTCAATCTCCCTTGTCACACACCCCGTCAGATTTACTGTTAGGACCTGTCCCACCCAGTTAGATGCACTGTCAGGATTGGTAACACCCAGTCAGATGCACTGTCAGGACCTGTCACACCCAATCAGAATCACTGTAAGGACTCGTCACACCTAGTCAGATGCACTGCCAGGACCTGTCTCACCCAGTCCGATGCACTGTCAAGACTTGTCACACCCAGTCAGATGCACTGTCAAGATTTGTCACACCCAGTCAGATGCACTGCCAGGACTTGTCAGACGCACTGTTAGGACCTGTCTCACCCAGTCCGATACAATGTCAAGACTTGTCACACCCAGTCAGATGCACTGTCAGGACTTGTCACACCCAGTCAGATGCACTGTAAGAACTTGTCACACAGTCAGATGCACTGTCAGGACTTGTTTTTCCATGGGAATCCAGGATACAATTCCCGTAAAATTCCAGCAAACTGATACCACGATTTGAGCGTAATATATGAGAATAATAAGTTTGGATTCTCATTTGGCAGAATTGTGAGAAAATTAGACAAATCCCATTCTTTGGCATACTTTTGGCAGGGGCCACTGTGGTACAGTGTGTGTGGTCACAGAATCCTATGACATATCATTGTCACTGCTGTTCATTTCAGTGAACACCTCAGTGCTCCACACAGAAGACAATAGACTATCTTACCTTAATATCATGAACTTCTTTCCTCGCCTTGTAACCGCGGAAACCGGCCTGGATTTTAGTGGCTGCATCAGCAACTTCTGGGTCATTCAAGTCTATGTCGATTTCCTCTTCTTCCCTATATTTTTTAGATATTTAAGTAAATTTGAGTTCTCATATTACAGGCATATCCATGCTGTTTCGCTTATAAATTGATGGAATAATATATCAATCAAATTATCTTATATACAATCTATGAAAGATTGATTTTCTTTACTGTTCATCAGATCATATTGCTAAACAGGTTGTGAATGGGAATTCTTCTCAGATGATCCAATTTTATCCAGTAACATATATGTACATGCATATATGCATTCCATTATAAGAGGAGGAAACCCAATTGGTTAATTGATGATTTACTTTTTGTCAGTAGCAGCTGGAGCTGCTGTCTCTTGCTGCATTTTTGCCACCTCCTCTTTAGCTGCGTGTTGACGGTACTGTGTCTGGATTGAAAGGGCTGCATCTTGTTGGCGAGGATTGCTTGGGTCAACAGATGAGTTCTACAAGACATAAAACCGAGAGTCAAGGGTAGTATTTAGTGTGAATCGATACACGTTTTATATACATGTAGTCAACAAGTGTGAAATTTGGGAAAAAAACAATAACAGTAATTTATTGTGAATTGTGTAGCTTAACTCTTATTAGATGTTATCTCAAACAATACACCATGACTCATCAAGTAAGATTCTAAAAGGTTTCTCCAGCAAGACGCGCCTACATGTATCTACCCGACTTATGGTGTTTTAGTTTTTAAATCAAGATGCAGTAATTTGTTCTTTTGGGGAGGCTGTAATTTGAGCGCCTGTTGGGGCCGGACACTCCCTGAATGAATGTGGAAGTTATATGCTTCGGATCCATTGATTTACAACAGCCGATGAATCATACCACCCCCCACCCCACTCCACCCCCCAATGTCTCCATCAATTTTGTAATCGTGTATAGCCAAGTATTGGAGATTTAGGCAGGGGTACATCAACACCACTCAGAGATCAACTGCCAATGGTACAGGTACATGTGACCCAAAATGCCTTTTCCTATTGGAATAAGCACTGTGATAATCCTACATGTATGTGCGGTAATCCGAATAACTCAATCTCATGATCATTGTATGTTCAAATAAGACTGGGTGGAGCTAAGCAGAGCTCCTCATTGGACCATTCCTGGGGTGATGAACATGTGTAAATGGTGCCAGGGTGTTAGCCAGGATATAAAATCTGCCTGTCCAAATGTCACATTGGACCATTCCTGGGGTGATGAACATGTGTAAATGGTGCCAGGATGTTAGCCAGGATATAAAATCTGCCTGTCCAAATGTCACATTGGACCATTCCTGGGGTGATGAACATGTGTAAATGGTGCCAGGGTGTTAGCCAGGATATAAAATCTGCCTGTCCAAATGTCACATTGGACCATTCCTGGGGTGATGAACATGTGTAAATGATGCCAGGGTGTTAGCCAGGATATATAATCTGCCTGTCCAAATGTCACATTTTGCTGTATTTGGACAGGCCACTGGTCCTGTTGTCCTTATCTCTCACATGTTCAATTTTTCAACTTTTGCCTGTCTAATGGTAGGGTGGATGGGTCTCTGGATTTCACCATGAATGGTGGAACCTTCAGGTTCACCCAGTCTTTTCCAACTTGTTAATGTAGCACGGATAGCAGGGTAGGTTCACATTTAACACTGAATTTCCATCTTAACGTTATAATAATAACATTCCTGACCTGAAGATGAACTCATTTCCCATAATACCCAACTCCTGGTGAATAAGTGTGCTAATGAGGATATTGTTAATATGAACCTGTCAAACAGTAGATAAGGATGTTCGTTAGTGACTAATTGATATATGACAGGCAAACTCTACTTTAATTACACTAAATGTGCATTCTCAGTGAGCATAAACTTGGCTATTGATCGCAGTTTACTGTACTATCAGGCAATCAGTTTTATGTCATTAAGCTGCTTCAATCATTATTTATCATTAGGTATTTATCATAGTTCATCCCATTCACTATAGAGACCCCACACTAAGTTAATTTACAGTGGAGAAGCTAGGAGTCTCTGGCTCTGGCTTTTTGAGACACCCTGAATAATATATTTCAACATGAGGCAGCACCTAAAAGCTGCAACAACCCCTCAGCCAGACAGTTTTAGTCAGTGTATATTGGTACACAATGAATGGAAAAGGCATCTGTAAAAGCCTGAAAGATTTGGTTGAATGCAGAAGATGCTTTAGCAGTGGCTTGTAAAAGATTAAAATATGATCAATTCAGTGTAGGATGTTGGATGCATTGGAGGACTATAATAAATAATTTGACATATCACGTGCGAAAAATTTGGCGGATGAACAAAAACATTCTGAACAAAAACAAAAGGCTTCAAGCCATTCTGGTTTTGAACCCTAATAATAATCTGAACAATAATAAAATTCTTCCAATTTTCATTGGAAGCCACTGGAAGCCTAGTAAAATAGAGTTTTTGTAAGCAAAAGTCTCTTCCCATCTGTGATCAAGCAGATTCTGAGGATGAGAATGGGTGGATGGCAATCCAAACAGCATTGTGATATGAATAATATGTTTCATGGACACCAAATTGTATATCTGTGAATTTAAAATTGGTGAAAATCTGGTCAATGACAATGGTTGACCACCTAACAATCCTGCATGCCAAATTTGAAGTCTGTAGCTGAGACTGCTAATGGCTTCTATCGCGTTCACATTGCCATATGGACATTTTGCGCTATGTTGCCATGGAAACCACAAAAATCATCACAATGTGCCCAACTTTGATAGGCTTATGGTTGACCACCCAATAATGCAACATAGCAAATTTGAAATCTCTAGCTACAACGGTTAGGCTTCTATCGCGTTCACATCATCATATGGACATTTTGCATGACATTGCCGTGGAAACCACAAAAATCACCACAATGTGCCCAAATTCTATAGGCTTGTGGTTGTCCACCCAACAATCCTGTGCACCAAATTTGAAGTCTCTAGAGGCAACGGTTTGGCTTCTAGACTGGTCACAAGAATTGTTGACGACTGACGACCGGACAGATGACGAGACGTACATGCCGACGACAGAACCCAGCAGCCTAATAGGCTAAGGGGTAAAAAGAGACACCTTAAATCCTTGAAATTTATAAAATGGCGGAGATGAGACCCCCTGTTTTCAGAAAGACAGTATGGAAATCGGAGATGCTCTGTTTGTGCTAAAACTGCCTGCAAAAAGTTTATATCTGTAATTGTCCATTAACTCGGGTTATTTTTATCTGATAATGAATACACATTCAAAATATATCAACATCAATTTTGAGGTTCTACCGATTTCAAAATTTCATGCGAGACAAAAAGTTGCCCCTTCTCTATTCTTGACAGATTGTAAATCATTACCAAATGAATAAATCTGAAAGAAAACTGCCTCTTTTTCTTGTCATGTTTGTTATTTCTGATCTTGTTTTGTGTGTATAATCGTTAGATCATTTCCTCACCTTGAAGCTGTCGTTGTTGTAGAAACGGTCCTCAAGTTTAGCACCATGAACGGCTGGATCATGTCCGGTCTCTGTAAATATCAAAACAGACTAAGGATCACAACCAATATCAAAGTTGGAGATGCTACATGATAGTATCAAAGGCTTGACAAGAAACTGAGAACAGATAAACACATCAACACATGACATGTATCTCTGAAACTGAGCCGGGGTATCCCACAAAAACAATCCTGTTTGCACAATATACTATATAGATTACGGATACATATTCACTCATACATAATACAGTCTGGATTATAATAAATATATGTCTGCATCTAGACTATGGGGTAATGTTGAGTTATATGTAGTTGGAAATACACAATAAAATAATACTTTATTAGGCTTACATCAGAACATGTACTGTTCATGAAAATATAGACCAGTCATTGCCACCATGCAGTTTAACATTCATGAACTTTTTTATAAACATGCATCAACAAGCATTCATTTACAGGACAAGCTTTGCATGCCAGAAATCGATAATGATAGGCCTGGTGGGGGCTTGTAATGATGACATGACTGTCCAAAGAGGGAATTTTCTAAAAAAAAAAAAAAAATCGTTTAGGCGCTCAAATCCGTTATAATAGGGTCAAAACGGCCGGGATCAGGCCCCTCAACTTGCTTTACACTGATGAAATATTGTATATAAATTGTATATTTAGTACATGTATGCTAAGTGTATACAAAACGTGTGTTCTTTCTGCCAACTTCTGCAATATTCAGGCCTCTCAGAAAGCCACACCAAAAAAAAAATCAATTGACACCAAAATTATAAAGAAATTGTTGAGATGAAAATAGATTTTATGACATTTAAAGTGGAGTGTTAGAAAATAATACTTCTATACCAAATTAGATACAAACTTCATATTAGATGTCAAATTCATGAACACTGGTGTCCAAGGATGAACTTCTATTGACATATTTCTTTATCATGTTGATCAATGTGCCCACTCATAAAACTGGTTAGTAAATGAAGATCATTGTCACCAAGGTGACAGCAATGCCCCACACCAGCTCTCCTGTAGACGCTGTCAATGAAAAGAATGAGTATTGCTGGGCCCTTCCTAGATGTCCAATCAAGAATGAGTATTGCTGGGCCCTTCCTAGATGTCCAACCAAGAATGAGTATTGCTGGGCTCTTCCTAGATGTCCAATCAAAAATGAGTATTGCTGGGCCCTTCCTAGATGTCCAATCAAGAATGAGTATTGTTGGGCCCTTCCTAGATGTCCAATCAAGAATGGCTATTGCTGGGCTCTTCCGAAATGTCCAATCAAGAAAGAGTATTGCTGGGCCCTTCCTACATTGTAGATGTCCAATCATAGTTGCTGTATGATCGAGCCCTTTGGCAGGCTAACACATGATCACTACTAAGCACACCTATCCTGCTTCATTACATCATTGTTATGCGTTGTCGATCAGAGATGTCATTGGCTGAACATTATGATTTAGGTCACATGACTCTTCACACTCATAAATAATGTATGACATACTATGAATGCATATACGTTTAAGCCAGAGGCATTGTGGCAGCACATCTCTTGTGGTGTGAGAATTTAGGATACATTTCAACAATTTCTGGTGGCAATCTGTTAGTTTTGCCTGGTGTACTCAAACCACTAGCAGATGTGGAGAAAACCTTAACCAGAGCATTGTACACAGAACAAGTGCATGTAGATGTGGATGGATCAGTACAAATATTTCCACTTATTGTTCAGGACTCCGCATAACAATAGTAAGACTTTCTCTACATGTGTCCAACATACTTCACCAGCAAGTAAAGATACACATAGCTCACTTAGACCCTGGGATTGTGTTTTCCTCAAAATTGGTTCAACAAATTCATTCATTCATTGATTTATCAATCAACACGGGATGTAAAGACTATGAAAGACATTTTTGCAGACAAATGCAAAGATGAATAATGATTATTTTAATACGGGTAACGTATTGACCATACATTATTGATGGAGTGAAGGTTTCCTGGGGAAATATCAACACTGATATCACCTGCCCGTACTGACCCTTAACACGGGCAACTCACGATCGGACTGTTATCGGCTACACGGGTTGTCTGACAACATGATTATCTATTCATGAAGAGGTCAGTAAAGGACTGCCTATAGCGCGAGTCTTTCTGAAATTCCTCAACCCTCCTCACCGATTACAGCTCGAGGGAAGAGTAACTTGGGGGCTCTACATGTGGGCTCCTGCTTCAGCAGTCCTCGTATTATTTATTTTTCTTCACTATTCGATTTAGAGTAGATGTAGATGTGCTGTTGCCAAGCACCTCCGCCTGTTTAAATTACAATACATCAACTAAACATTCATCAATAAATATTCAGTGCTTGTTCAACAAGATCAGGAGCTACGTCCATCAATAATTATAACCGAATTGACTAACAATCTGTCAAATGTGGGGTCTGGCTTTTGCAGTTTGGTATTTCTTGGCATTACATATATGGTGGATTCCACGATAACCTGGTCAAATTTTCCGTCCAACCGAAATGACATTTGCAACTTTGAAAATATTAAAAAACTAACTCTGTTTCATGTACATGTTTGCTAAACCCACGAAAGTTGTGTAATATATATGCATATGTGAATATAAACAGTTTTAACCTGTACCTTTCTTATTTGCAGTATAAATAAGAGACAGAAATGTATATGTTGCTAATGTCATATTTGCTAATGTCATATTTCCGTCATACTTTTGTTATAGTATTCACCACAAATCAAATGTCAATTAAATTGTTCAATAAAAGATTTACAATGGTACTAGCCTGACCTTATTAAGATATATATGTTCCATTGCCAGTGTATTAAAGATCAACACATGGAGAGTCAGACTATACGGGTGTTTGAAAAATGTTGGTAATGTCATTTCCATCCAACTCCTGTGACGGAATGACATAAGCAAAATTTTGAAAAGACCCAGTATCACAACATGGGTGATGTCATACACTGACATTATTACAGATATATCAATATGATTGACCTAATTTCACTGAGCATATGCAAGTGTTTGTCTAATAAGAAATTTCTTGTATATACAAAATAGATTTTGACGGAAAAATGACAGCAAACACATTGCTAATGTCATTTGTATTTTGTCTCACTAAATTAAAACTGTACAAAGAATTCATAGAGGCAGCTGTTTATTTTCATCTTATGCAATTCATTGACATGTTTTAGATAGTGAGGTACAGTGCACATTGTTTGTTTACGATATTTTTGAATTTATAGGTGTTGGTCATTTGTACTTGCCCGACATGGCAAGTGGATTCGGTTCCAATCAAGTCATTGCAATGTTCAATCTTTAACCATGGTGGATGAAGAAATATCTTTCTGATTTCTCTGCTTAGTTAAATATCTATCTCCACCATAATATCTGCCTTAGGGATGAAACTTAACAGAGCAAAGTGGGAAAGACAATTTGTAGATACTGGGATTGGAAAATATTGTCACAATTGAACATTTTCATGAGGCTCATTGATATTGTCATCACAATGTGAGGGCATCAAGCTTGCCCTGATGGCAGCCACCTGAGTAACATTGTCATCACAATGTGAGGGCATCAAGCTTGCCCTGATGGCAGCCACCTGAGTAACACATTGATATTGTCATCACAATGTGAGGGCATCAAGCTTGCCCTGATGGCAGCCACCTGAGTAACACATTGATATTTGTCATCACAATGTGAGGGCATCAAGCTTGCCCTGACGGCAGCCACCTGAGTAACATTGTCATCACAATGTGAGGGCATCAAGCTTGCCCTGATGGCAGCCACCTGAGTAACATTGTCATCACAATGTGAGGGCATCAAGCTTGCCCTGATGGCAGCCACCTTTTTTGTTCATTGCCTTTTCAATATCTATTATTACCATTATGTATGGAATTGTCTACGTTATCAGCAGATGACAACCTGCTAAAACAAATGGTGATATCAGGCCTGAAATGGACAAACAACTGGCTGACATCACCGATGTCCATTTCAAACCTCGGTGCGAGACATCAATCTGAGTGTGTACATTTTACCACGATTGGTTAACCCAGTGCACAAAAAGTATTCTGAAGTTACAGTTGGCATATCGATGAAAAAGCGCTGAATATTTTTTCCCAATGTTAAGCCCGGCGCACACGAAAGATATCAGCTGAGCTAATGGCCCCAACTGCCTGTCAGCTCAGGGGCTAGCTTGAATGTGGTTTCAGCGCACACGGTGAGCAAAAGTTTCACAAAATTAATTTCAGTTCTGGGCAGAACGTCTTCTTCGAGACCATTTTGAAGAGTCGTGCGTGTGAATCGCGTGAAAATAACGATTGCGATTCATTGGCCGGTCCAAAAAAACTGCTGAGCTGTTGGCTTGCGTTCGCCGCACACGCTGAGGATTTGTCCTCGCGAGACGAAATTATCAAACAAGTTTGATATTATTTTCCCGGCCTCACGAGGCTAAAAACTCACCAAAAACTGCCCGCACATGAGAGCTAGCCCCTGAGCTGACAGGCAATTGAGGCCGTCAGCTCAGCTGATAGCTCTCGTGTGCGCCGAGCTTTACAGGGAAGGAATCACCGCTATCCGACTGCGAATACTACAAAAGTATGCAGGGAAACATTATTATTATAAACACATTGTCCAACCTTGAACATGCTCTCTTTCTTTTGGGTTGGTAATTTTTTGTAAAGAAGCACAAGCTCTTCAATGTGATAAATTTGTTACATCAGTATGTTTTGTTTGTTGATGTTCTGTCATGAATACTAATAGTTCAGGTAGTTTTAGTCTGTATTTTATTTTTTTATTTTCATGAACATTGGAAAGTCCCTTACAGTGATATTTTAAAGAAGTTATCAGAATCAAAACTTATCTACAATGTAACTACCTACCCACCCAACTTTTTATATACATTTTACAGCAAATAATTTTTCTTTTAGTGGGATGCATAAAGTTATGTAGTTTTGCTGCCTGTAATTAGGGGCTGAAGTCAATTCCAATCCCAATTTCGATGTTCCATGTCTACAATAGTAAAGTTTCAATAGAAAGTTAATACTAAGTCTACTAACAATATCAAATATGTTGAGAAGTTTGCAAATCAGATCAAATACTTGATTCATTAAATTGTCAAAAACTAAAATCACTAAAATTGAGTGAAAAAATACCCCAATTTTGGACTTCTTTGCATCCACACTGAAGAGTTTTAGTTGGAAAAGGTAATCTTTTGTAATGAAGAAATTATAAATATTATAGCCGGTAAAAATTCTATGCATAGTATGTGCTAATATGTTCACTTGACAGAATTTTGTGAATTTTCTGAGTGTACATGTAAGCTTACTAAAAAATATTTAAACGTCGGGAAGCTGTTATCAAATGTTTCTCACTGTTATCAAATTAATTTTTTTTACTGTTATCAAATTAAAAGTTTATCACCGTTATCAAATTCAAAGTTTTTCACCGTTATCAAATTCAAAGTTTTTCACTCTACCTGATTCCGTGATTCTATCTGAAGAGGTTTCCTCATTTCGGCCCGTCTTAAAATGCTTTCTATAGAATTCCTCAGCTCTGTTAGACAACTTGTTCCCCATTGTTCCTCTTTATCTGATCACTCCACCAGATCATTCACACCAGGAGTCTCTTGAAGTCATTACCCTGGAGTATCACCTCTCCATTGGTACAGTTGACTTCACTCTATTTCCCATTATACATTTGGGCTGCTATGATTAATAAAGAACTTTAGAGAAAGCTGTGCTGCCTGGGGGGCCAATATCTTCTCACAAGGAGAAAGTTAATGTCACTTCCTGCAGTAACACTAGTATGAACGTCCACTGGTATATGTACCTCCACTGGTAGATGTGGCCTGTTGGTGAACACTATGGGAGATGACGAAGTGTAGATGGTGATCTATACACGTGATTGGTAACAGATAAACTGATGAACTGGTGTGCCTGCAGGTGCTCACTAATTTGTTCCATAACCCAATAACTCTGACATACAATAACAAGTTCCTGCACCGACACTTCCCGCGGAAATAGTCAATAGACACTCAGAGGTGGTAAATTCTGTTAGCCGTTTAGCTAGATAGCACATCGACCGGGACGGTTTGTAATTTAAATCTATATGGGTATACATACGTCCAGTCTCTATATGAGAATATGAAAATCAATTCCTTTCCCACTGAGCCATTGCTTTTTATTGTAAGCTGGCAGGCCACAGGCATTGAAAGCAGGACTAATTTGAAATTCCCCCAATAGAGACTCTCGCCTTGTTTCACTAAGCGTACTAGTTATATCTGTGTCCCATGTGACTTTACCGACACTATGTGAATACATATATGATTTTCACGCAATTCTCTAACGTGTTACTTTCTGATCATGCTTCCACCAAATTATCCCATATTAGGAGAATATCAGTCATCAGTAGCAATGGTGAAATCCTCTATCTATAATCTGGTCATAACCACCACAGCTGTTGTTGTAATTCTGTACATCCAAACAATATCAAGTTAAGGTACCTACACATGTTCAGTACAGTGGGCACACATGTCCATATATCCTGACAAATGTGGTATTAAGCATAAATCCATAGCCAATTTTAAAGCAAACCCAAGTCGGCCAATACTGATACGTGCTCAAGTCGACCAGAATCCGGCGGTCGGGAACAATGCATTACGCATCCGGAAAAAATTGTTACGAAGGGATATTGGAAAACGGGGTCCTCTGAGAGACTTTCAACAGTAGCAGAATAAACAAACTTACAGCCTACTTGTAATTGTATATGTTAATACATGTAAGCCAAAAATTTCCCAGCAGAAGATGATTTTAGTAAATCCCACAAAGTCACGTTTTAATTTGAGCACGTCGATGCCAAAACAATACTTTATCCATGGCCATGTGCCAGGCTGAGATCAACAAGATGTGGTGACCAAATTCTATTACACGTATGGCTGTATTCAAACTGTTAGCTGGGTAATTCCCAACTGGCAAGATCATATCATGTGTTGTAGTAAACTTGTTGATACAACATCATTACGTAAATTTGAACATGCTTTCACATTCTGGAACTTGGTCAAGAAAAGGCAGCCTTTTCACAACTTATCAGCTTTTTCTCATGTAACAGATGATATTACACCATAAACTTCGTAAAATAATCCTTCAACAGACCTAACATAGCATTAGAATAAAGTGTGTTCAAGTGGTGCCCTGCACCTGTTTATGCACTTAGTACAATGGGAAGACTTCTGTTACAATGGACATATATACCAATTTCCTGAATAGAGTCAATTAATCTTGTGCCAGACCATGCAAGCTGGTAATTCCCCAAGGCATCCCAATTGCTTCATGTCAGCTGCCCAGTTAATACTGTACAGGGCAGTATGTACGCCCACACATTATTGGCGGGCCAGAGTTCAACCTGAAAACTATGGATTAATCTATCAGGTCTATCGAGTACATTCACAAAAGAAAAGAGTAATAAAAAAAAATAAAAAAAAATTACAAAGCAAATAAGGCTCGCTGTAATCATTAAGTTGGGTCATCTATTATTTTATTTTTTTCTCCCTCAATATTTCAGGTGGTCACCGTCCGAGAAAAAGATCAATAGCAATCAAGCAGATCAGCCATGTTATACCATATGGTACCACACTGGGCATGTCAAACAGAGAGCACTTCACAGGATCACACACGTCCACCCCCTAGTCAAAGAGATCTATAAGGTGTTATCCCCACTGCTTTTAGCGCAATCACAAAGCTGGGCGATGCACTCCAAAGTAATATTGGATGGCTGGGTTATGGTAATGGCAACCCCCGAGAACTTCCCAATCATTATACTTCACCCTGGAATTACAGTATGCTGCGTCGGGTCTAGGCGAATCTACAGAGAGAGCAGATTTGGAAAATTAAAGCCGACAGTCACAATATCGTGCCCTACCATGATGCTCAGTAATGATGAACTGTCCCCTTGAATGAGATTTCAGTGGCAGAAGATTCAATACCGGCATCAGAAAATTTTATGCTGCAGATATAAAAATATCTCTCATGACATAGAGCTCTGCTCCTTTCCCAGTATATATAAGATTGCTGTAATGCACTGATGCATGACCTGCTTTGACTCCTGTGGTAAATTTCTGGACGAAATTTTTTCATTTTTGCCTATGCTTATTCTATGGGGAATATTTTCAACTTAGTGATAACTGGTACATGGTGCATAATTAAATGGCATCAAATACAACTTACAACAGGTTATTTCAAGAAAGGATACAATGTGTATTAATTTTGGCAACTTTAAGTGGACAATATGCCAGATATCACCAGTTTCAAATAATCTCCATGGTGATACATAACCTAACATGCGTATTCATGACGTTTTCCTGGAAGGATCAATTGTTGGAATGTTGACATTAGGGGAACTCCCTCAAAATTTGATATCAAATCCTGGATTTTCCCTTTCCCAAAGTTCTATATTACAGTGATGTGTGTTTTTGTGAAAAAACTTGAAAACACTATTCTAGCACTCTAGGCCGGGCTCGGCCCCTGGAAGCTCTGGGGTCCTAGATTGCTGAAGATGCATTCGAGCCAATTTCTGATTAAGTAAAAAATATGACTGGCAAACAAATATCTTTTTTGTGTTGTTTTTTTTTAAGTATAAATTGTTTCATAATACACCCTCATTCAGATTCTGAAATAAGCAAACTTATTTTGAACATTAATTTCTCCAAATTTATTCAGAGACACATGTATGCATGCAATGTTGAAACATTTGGATCACACATATCTAATGTTTGACCACATGTATTTCAGTTGCTGCAAATGAATTGTTCCAACTTACTCTGTCATTTATTACACTGTTCTATCTACGCCGTCTTTTTGATGCCAAGTTCTGAAGAAAGATCTTCCGCTTAACTTCTGCAGCTAATCTGTGGACAGTTCTCTGTGAGACTCTTATCCACCTCATTGAAGTCTATGTCGGCACTGCGATAAATACTTTATTAAGATAAGATATATGTAAAATATGCGTTTTAAATGCTCAAATAATGATTTAGTCGACATCCAGTATCAAATTTCTGGTAAAACTGGAAGAGAATCCAAATTCCCACAAAACATAATTTTTACCGAGTTTCTAGAAAAAAAAAACCCCTGGATTTCCGGCAAACTTACATCACTGATATTATATTGTGTGAATATTACTCAAAGAAACTGTATATCAAAGTGTAAAATTTTGTGGATATTTTAGTCACGTTGCCAAAGGTTGTTAGATTCTTGAACAATATACTTTTACTTTAGTATCTAAAATGTCACTAAGTTGCACAGTTCAAATATACTAGCCAGGAAATTTCGTTTGAGTAGCCTTGTTCCAATCCAAATCAGCTTTTTCATGGCCGATAATTGATGAAGAAATTACCCTCAATGTATTACATTTCCGATGGGAAGGAGGCCTATTTATTGTAACAAACCAACTGTAATGATAAAAGCTATTGACCAGTAATTGAAAAGAGAAAGGTATAGTGAAGGTACAATGAGATCAAATCAAATGTTGCCATGACGATAATGGCTGCAGGAGATTGCTGGTCAATGGGGGCTGCCATTAATACTCTAACCCAGACTCTAGTATTGATACTCTCATCCAGACTTTAGTACTGATACCAAAACACTGTACATGTACACCCATCCTCTAGTGTGGAACAATTCCTCCTGGCAATTTGAGACCAGATGTAATATCAAATGGCCAAGCAGGTAATGTACATGACACACAAGAAGTACACTACATACAGTATTAATGTGACCAATCATGCAAAAAATCACCATAGTAGCAAATATTGGATGATCATTACAATGGTCTTTTCAGTACTTGTATCTGTGCCTAGCTAGCTGATAGTCAGGAGTGGCTTTCAGCCATTTTTGTACACAGCATGTACATGTAATTCAATAGTTCCAAACAATAACACAAGTTGGATTCTATGTAGAAAGGCGAACTGGATGGGAAGTAAATATTGGAGTCATTTGAGGTTTTCATTCTGTGTAAACTATTGTCAAGCATGCCCATATGTCTTCGCTTCAGCTGACACTAGTACATTTCCTTGAAGGGGAAGGGGGGGGGGGGGTGTTTTCAACTCCCCAGAGATAATAGAGATGTTCAAAAACTGTACAATGATGGAAGCTTTCAGAATATATAAGTTGTGGGACGAGGCATAGTTTAAAAGATACAGGGTGTCTCAGTGCCCCTTGAGTGATGGATGTGTCTCGTAAGTCTACAATGATGTAAGCTTTCAAAATATATAAGGTTATGGGATGGGACAAGGCATAGTTTAGAATATAAAGGTTGTACCCTGTGAGTGATGATGTGTCCCTTAAGTGTACAATGATCAGCTTTCAGAATCACCGCAAGTGGGGCCAGGCATAGTTAAAGAGATAGAACTTTAGAAGTGAGTTTAATTTGTCCAACAAAAGACTTAACCACTGGGGAAAAAGGCCAAGTCCAAATGATAATTTTGGCAAAAACTTTATATTTCATTCCAAGCACACAAGGCAGTGTGCTTGGTGCCGATACACTCAAGAGGGAGAGAACAACTAGTAAACAGCCTGAAGAAGCATTACATAGGCTCGCTTGTACGTTACATGTAAATGGAAAGCATACAATTAGCAAGTATGAACAAATGCACACAAAAACAACATAAACTGTGAGGGGCCATGAAACAGCACCCACAAACATTGTACATGTAGCTTGCATTACTGTACATCTAATAATTGACCTTGTTTATTCATGGAACTGGCTTTCGGTTTGCTAGCCACTTCATTGGTCTTGCGATCCTATACACAAAATTTACAGAGTCTATACACAATGTATACTAGACAACTGATCTAGCAGATTGTTTTTGAAGTTCTCTTAAGAGTTGCATGTAAACAAAGCATACCAGTAACATTCTCTAGAATTCTGAGCTTGTCTAATCCACTGTATTTCCTCTGCTGAAGAATTCCACCTGGATTTGGTATTCATGATCAGTAATGTCTACAGGCCTACTGTATATCATCAATATTAGCATTCATTCCTTTCTCAAAAAGAAGTATGGGTGAATAGCTACAATGATTGGTAATCACCTAAGCACACAGTGAAAGTTGCCTAGACAAGAAAACACAAGGAAAATCTTTTATCATGCAAGCCATGCAGAATGTAAACGATGCTAAATTCAGTTTAGTCATCTTCATGCACAAGAAATCCCTCAAAGAATAGGCTCAATGGAAGAGGGGAGTACAGTGGCTAATAACCAGTCTGGTTCAGGCTGGTTCATTTCTGCCCAATTTATGAGCATTAGTCCGACAAATGAGTGGATTCCATCAAAGATAGCATACAATTTTGTTTATCATTGAGTTTGACTTCAGAGTGTTTACAAGGTGCCCAGCATCCAATTTTAGTACATGTTCAAGCTTAACGACATGCAATTCTATAAGCATATGAATGGGCTAGACATAATTCATATGAGAACAACAAGCATTCAAAACCAGGATGTCTATAATAGGAAAAAGATGAATAAATTATTTGGGTGATCAATAGAAATCAATACATGAACATGAATATGAATCATCATGCTTTATTGAGTCAATAGTCACTATTGAACCTAGTAAATATATATATATATATGTGTAAAATATATACACAATACAGCAAATCAATATTTGCATTCAATGTTTTTAAGACAGTAGAATTCCAGAACACACACAAAAACATAAAAGTTTGATACAAAAGCTGTTCGAGACAAGCTGCGACTCCACATGCAGTGCAGGAAAGATACAGCCATCTGTCTAAGCGTAAGACGTATCCCAGGCATCATGCATTCATTAATGGAACTCACCAGGCATGGTATCCACATGACCAGGGTCTCCGGGGCAACCCAAAGCTGTACCACATGGTCCTGTTGGAGTAGTGTCCCCTGAACTCTCGTCTGGGGAGTTTTCATCTCTGAGAGGTAAATTCAGCTGTCTTGAATCCTGGCTAACTTGTGCATTGTCTTTAATGGGTTGCAGGGATTCAACCAGTTTTGAAGATTGTTCAGCACCAATTTTACCTATTTCTGTCATTTTCCTCTCAGCCTCCTTTCTCCATTCTTCCTCTGTGGGGATAGTAGAAACAAGGCTGCTCTCCAAGCTTCCTGCCATTAAACAGGGTTCAATGCTTTCTACACTACTCGTCTCTGTGCTGCCAAACTCCAGCATGTCTGGTAAACTAGAGGAGACATCAGTAAGACTGGAGACATCACTGGGTAATGCCTGAACAATCGGCTCCACCTGTTTTTGTAGTTCATCTTTCACAGCCGATGGAAGTTCTGATGGTATAATAGGGCCTTCTAATGTTTCTGGAGAAGACAAGTCTATAGCATCAGGAGTGAAAGTTCTGGCATCTGAGGGTGTTGTACTACTAGCACTCGTGTTATCTAAACCCAGTTCACGACTCAGTTCAGAGGAGTAACTGCTGTCAAAGCTTTCCGTGGATGGTCCACCGGTTTCTGTGGTCGGATCATTTGACATGCCAAAGGAGATCAGGCTGGCACCAATAGAATCTTGATCAGAAATTTCAGACAATATCTTGTCTCGCTGATTTTGAACAAACTCACGACCTTGATCTATTAGGTTTGTGTCACCAGAGGGAGCATCTACGGATGAGCCCGGAGAGATCGGATCACTTTGAGTTGTTGTGATATCTCCATCAACAGAGGTACCTTCATTCTGAGGTGGTGGCGTACCTTTCAAGGTGGCCATAGCTCCTGCCAATACAGATTCAACTATCTGCTTAGAAAACTCCTCTGTCGTCGTACTAGCTTCCTCATCACCAGTTTTAGCATCATCCCCGCCTACATTATCAAAGTTGAAGATATTACCTGCACCTTGACTCGTGGCTGAACTCACTGCCTGGCCAGCTTGTCCCAGTCCCTGAGAAATATATTCCTTTCCTTGGTTCACAAGGTCTTCTACTTTCTCCCGGATCTCTCCAGTTTGTGCCGATATGAACTCTGAACCCTGGCCTAATAAAGTTCCAGCTGTTGATTTAGCCCCATCTACAGCTCCCACAGAGTCACCTTCAGCCTTCTGGGCAGTGTCAATGGTTTCTGCAGAAACCTGTTCAACGCTTTGATGAATTACATTGGACACAAAGTCCTCAACATTCCCGAACTGTTCACCAGTATGACCAGCAGCAGTAGTGGCTGAATCCTCTGCTACAGCAGCTTTTGCTGCAAACTCATCACAACTTTGATTAACTGCAGAATCAGCACCAAAAGTTAATTTCTCGAACCCTCCAGACATAAATTGCCCACCTTCAGCCATTAAAGATTCAAAAGTTTCATCAGTGGATTGCACCTCTTTGCCTAACCCTTGCTGTCCTTGTTCGACAGTGGACTCGCCCAGATTCCTTACCTGATCCACTTCGGAATATACATGTTCCGTACCTTGATTTATGGAAGTATCTACAGTATCCTTCGCTGCTGTTACCCGAGAGGACATCTGATCCTGAGCATCACCTGCTAGATCTACTGCAGTACTTTGTGCTGCACCCACTTCTGAAGATACATACTCCTTACCATCACTGACCAGATCTGTACCTTCACTCAATACGTTCTCTACATTACTCTGCAGTCCAGATATTTCGGTGGATACCTGGTCTTGTCCTTCCTGAACCAAATTCCCTGCCTGGTCTTGTGCAGCTCTGGCTTTACTCAATGCCAATTCTGTACTTTCGGAGACTATTGACTGAGCTGTTGCCGCAATTTCATCCTTAGCAGCAGCAGCCTGTGAAGACAGCTTATCCCTCTCTTCATTAACAAAAGATTCGGCAGTGGTCTTTGCTGAGCCAACTTCAGTTAATATGTTCTCTTTGGTCTGGTCAACAAAACCTTCTGCCTTCGTCTCCATATCAGTCACTTCTGTTGAGAGATGTTCTTTACCCTCCTTGGCAAAGGCTTCTGCTTTGTCACCAGCAGCTTCGAGTTCAACGGACACAAAATCAGTCCCAGTAGTTGCTGCAGATTTGCCAGTAGATTTCATGGCACCTACAGTATCTGTCAAACAATCTGTGCCCTCCACAACAGTTCCTTCTGCCCCAGACTGGAGGTCTGTAACTCCTCCAGATATTCCTTCAACCCCTTTGTTCCAGGCATCTCCTGCTGTATTGCTAGTCTCAGAGGCTTGGGATTCCAACTGGTTGGCCAAGTCGAGCATTTCCGACTCTGCCTTCTTTTCTTGTTCTGCTATAAAACCAGTTTGATCCCCCCCAAGGAGGTTACCACCCAAGTCAAAGACAACCGGCATTTTGCCAGCAAGATCCAACTGTTCTGAACTGTCTGTCTTTTCTTCTTTAATTTCCACATCACCAGATACAGTACCTATCCCAGCATCCTTCTCTTCTGGACCAACGGGTTTCTCAAAAAGAACATTTTCATCGCCGGACTGTTCTTCAGGACGAGATTTTAAAGCCTTTTCCTCTTTATCAGCCTCTTTCTTGGCCTGTCGGGCCGCACTGAATGAACAACCCATCTTGTCAGCTCACTGAAACGCCTACCACCAAAGAGATAATCCTAAGAGACCCAGGGTAATTCCCGAGAGTTCAACTTCTTCATACAGAACGAGGTGTCAAGAATTTAGAACACAATTAAGATGGAACTGAAGGTTATATAAAAGATTTAACAGCAGATAGTTGTACACACATGAAGTTCAGATCACAGAACTTGGTTTACTGCAAACAGAGAACCATTCCAGAATAGTCTAGTACAGGTGGCAGTGGTAGAATTCCAAGTAAGTCGGACTAAATTTCCCAATGGGTGGACAAATATTGGGCTGTATATAGTTTTGTCATGTTCAATACCACATGTCCAGATCCAAGTGGGTTCTAGAAAAAATGGAAATTACACAATATTGATGAGGAGGCAGACTGCTGCTGGCCAATGACATTTTTTTTATATATTTTTTATTAATTTGATTCATGATTTTCTAAAGCAAACCTACATGTAAGCTTAAAGGTGAACTGCAAAGCTTTTAATTTTATCCAAAATGTTGCTTATATACCTCTTATCTTATGTGACATAACTTTTATACGTTTTTGGGGCAAATATATTTTGCAAAATTGTACTAATAACAATATTTAAGTTATCCTGTTATAAATCCGTCTTGAAAACTTGCATCGCTTGTCTCTCTTGGTTTGTAGAACGTTATGACCTTATAGTGGTCTCCTTCATTCAAGTTTTATTTAAATGTGACGTCATGCTACGTCGGATGAATGAACGAGGACCACTATAACGTCAGGACGTTCCAAAAACAAGGGGAGGCAAGCGATGACGTTCTGGCTCTCCTTTTCTGGTGGTATAAGTTTTGACTTCTCATATACCCAAAATAAAACAATAACCCACAAAACTATTACCACACATATTTGTAACAACTATAGAAGTTCTTGTTTTATGACATTTTAATAGAACATTGGAAAGCTTTTCAGTTCACCTTTAAATGGAAATAACATGTACATTTCATAGTTAGTCCTCACAGCTGTATTGATCACACATGTAAGATGATCAAGATGGATCAATCCATCATAGACTGGTAACAAACACGCCTAGTCCAGGGGAGCTAATCACAACCAGATCTCACAAGGGTTGCTCAGTTTGTTACAACTGGATTAGTTCTACCTCACCAGTTTCTTTATGTTCTGTCCTCCAATAAACTCTACAAATGTACTTTTGATTCAATTCCCTGCAATGAGTGTCATCTGTAAATTGAGTTTGCGAGCCTCATTACATTTCGCTGTGGAGTGTGTTAATAATGCATAACTATTACCCTCAAACCTTCTGTAACAGAAAGACAGGAATAGCGAGGGAAAATGGCAAACCCCTTAACCCTTTCACTGATTATTCCCATTTACCTTGATCGAGTAAGTGTGCATTCAGATGATCATTTACGAAACAAAAGGATCACTTCAAACCTGTTTGTATCAGGGGCGTCTTCACGAGCCCAGGTAAATCTAAATCGCAGAGAGAATTGAGCCACAACATGTACGCGTAGCTCTCAGACAAGGTTTAACAGTGTATAAGTGTATAAGAAGTTTTAAATCAGGCCATTCATCATGAAAGTTCATGTTCATTCATGTTTCAACCCAAATATTAAAGCTATACATGTATATGTAATCGTGGCCAGCATTTTCTCTTGGTCTTAATTTTGTATACTAATCTACTGATTTTGCAATAAACTTTCACTAAAAACTGCTGAAAAGTCAATTGTGGAGAGACGTGTAAGCTTCCTACAAGTCTCTCACACAAACTTAATCAATAGCAATCTAAGACACTTAATTGGCACAATGTTAACAGTTAGGGAAATGAATGAGTGAGTGAATATGATTTAACATCGCTTTCAACACTATTTCAGTCAAATCACAATGTTTGGTTCCTATTGCTTTTCACATCCAGAAACCACATGTGTAGGGTCCTATTTCTTTTAACACCCGGGACCACATAGGTGGGGTCCTATTCCTTTTCACACCCGGAAATCTCACGGGTGCCCCAGTTAGTCGACTTCTTACGACAAGCTCTCTGAGGAGCCGAGGCCTAATCTTACCATGACCTGGAGTGTGCACGAGGACACCCTGGGAGCCCATGAAGCATTAGGCAGGTCAGTTTTGTTAAGGGGAATAATCAGTGAAAGGGTTAACCCCATAACCTGAAACAGGAGCCATTCTGGTGTATATAAAATATTCCAGCATGTACAAAATAGGGATGGTTGGAGCATCAATGTTAAACAATGATTCAACAATGCTGACTGAATAAGTACCATTTGGATGTAGACAGTTTACATTACGTAAGAACAGGAACAACTATTTAGACAGCCACAGCACGCAGATGTTTGGTATAAAACTCAAAATACTGGCTTATTCGGAGCCTATCCAACTGAAGATGTAGAAAGTTATACGCACATATTTTTTTACTAGGCAGTAGTTTTCCAGTCAGACCCAGTTCAATAACCGTCTAGGTATTTTTGGCCAGGAGGATTCCTTGTACGAATTCCTGCACATCCCTCTCACTTCATCAGCTCGTACTCGAAGTGCATTTATATGTATGCACATACCTAATTGCTGTTCTAACAGTTAATCTCATCTACTGGGGGAATGGTACCTTCCATAGCTTCACAAGAAGTTTTGAATGAATGTCAGACACAAAACCCCTACGAATTTCGCATGTCTATATCTTGAAAACATCCAACAGGGTTTGCTTGGTTTTGCCTGCCGAGAGTACACGTACATGGAAAACAATGTTCAAGCATGGCTCAATTTAGAGATCTAACAAGCAATGCAACTTAATACAAAATAAATAATCACAAGTTCAGCTTCCTCAGCCACAAATGCAGAATGCGAATGACTGACATGGTTATGGGTAATGTAACATGCAATCTGATTAAAACTCAGACTTAATAAACCGCTCCTCTATCGGACATGTCGCTGATTAAGATCTGGGACAGTTCCTATAACAAATCCGTCAGATGAACTCCGAATCAAATAGTTTCCGGGTCAAATAGTCGCCCAATGAGACGCCTCGTAGTATAGCGTGACGGCTAATCTCCTAATCTCCGAATGTTGTTGTGATGCAGTTATGAACTGATTTTATGAAACAAAATAACCGTACCTATATATCCAGCAGTGCAAGAAATATCTCTTGATCTTTTCACCTGGTCTGTCATTAAATAAAGAGAGCAACGGGGAGTAAAGAGAGCAACGGGGAGCAAATAATAATCTTTGGTGATCGCTCATGAACTGGAGTCGACAGCAAGAACTTCGTCAGCCGCATGCATGGGGGTTGGATTTTTCTGCGTCTCGTCCGTACACTCGGCAACATAAAGATTTCCCGTAGCCGGTAGGAAGAACGGCTATACAGTGTCTTTTTACATGTACGTAGCATGCAAGAAAACATCTGCAGTTGCTCCTGCTTTAATGCGGGCACGCATGGCACACCATAACTTTCGATCTCGCCCTTGAACTTGGCCGCCACTGAATACAGGGCGCTTTCCATTTCGCGTAGTCGGCGCGGCTGCTGGCAATGCCTTGATTGTCCACGTTCCATTTACTGTGCCCAAGCAAGAGCAATGCTGGCGTTGCCTCCAAATGGAAAGCGCCAATACAGGCTCTTCGCCTGTTGAGACTGGACTGTGATTGGTCGCCAGTCTGACATGCGCGACAGATTTAAGATAGGAACTGTCCCAGATCTTAATCAGCGACATGTCCGATAGAGGAGCGGTTTATTAAGTCTGAGTTTTAATCAGATTGTGTAACATGCATCCTCAGGCCTGTGCTGTAACATTTTCTATGGAAACCTATTAGGGGTTACCTAAAATCTCCTATGGTAACCTGAAATAGGTCCCCTAACGGGAAAATTAGGGTAACCTATGTTCACCTAGGGTAACCTGTTTGATCGACGGCATCTAATTAATGTATTCCTTTGAGAAAAAAAATAAATAAACACATTATTTTATCATAAAAATCATGTCTTTACTACTTTATTTTTATTCTCAATCCCATGTACAAGAACTGTGTATTAAGATTTGTATTAAGAGGTGAACTGAGGTCAAATAGCCTACGAGTTTACTGAATTCCACTAGAATATAAATTTTAATCTGTTATCTATCTGTATTATCATTGAAAACTGCTGAAATGACGAGAGATTACATATGGATAACTTCTTGAAAATTGAGAAACCTGCTTGAATTCTGTAGATTTATCATCCATTGATCTAGCCCGAAAACATCGGCTAAGGAGTCTATTTTTTATTTTTGGTTGTTGTTGTTGACCCCTTTAGCCCGAATCACATATACAGACCGAAAAGGAAAAAAATAAATAAGACATCAGTCGCTCGAGATCTTTAACTGCACACGGCGTGGGGAATTGAGACAGACGCACAAAAAGCATTTTGTCGAATAAATAATATGATTTGGCATCTCCAGCACTATGACAACCACCTAATGACTCCTTTAATTAGATGGAATCTGCCATCAAACACGGATTTTGTCATTTTGCCGTTGGGTTTCTTTCGCCATAGTTTACAGGGACATGCGCAGAATGGGGTTGGTCTTCTGACTCACGTCATCAAGAACCAATAGCGACGTCTGTTTATTCACGTGATCAGGAAGCATTTGCGTACACTTGCGAATCGTGAGTCTCCATTATTGCGGAGCGATATCCGGTATATTACGGGATTCTGTTCGGCCTTCATCCGGCAGAGAACAGACTCGAGAAATCTGATAAATTACAGGTTTTCAAACCACTTGGGAAACAGATATAGGCTAGGCTTACAAAATATATAGGTATAAATAACTTTCGTATCACCCAAGAGGTGTGGTAGATCTGTAATTTTCAACAAGTAGGGCATCACATGATTCGAAAATGGCGAGTTACGTTGGGGTTACGTCGGTAGACTTTAGCTGATTGGCTGACGAAGTCACGTGGTATTGATTTCTGGAAATTCCCTCTCGCACTTGCCGAAAGTTGGCTGTAAATGGATACACACGATCCCAGGGTCAGTCTTTACCACGTATAGATGACCGAGATGGTTACAGGTTGGATCAGGAAGGTCACAAGATGGCAGAAAGGCGCGAAAACGTTAAAATCAATGGAAGTTTTTTCTCACACATTTGATCACTTTTTGTCAGCATCAATACAGTCACGAGAGATGGTACATGGTTAAAGAAGCTAAGGTCGGTCAAACTGTATCAAATTGGCATATTTTTTCTCTCCCGTTTCGTTATTTTCGTCAGCGAAAAGCCGCTTTTCGCGCATAAATTTTTATCGCCAAAATTTAACCTAGGCGCGATCTGGGCTGTGATAGGAATGCCACGCCCCCTTACCTATTTTCACCTATCACAGCCAGAGTTTCTGGGTTACCATTGATCATGATAGATTTAGATTGAAAATGTCACGAATTATCAAAAGTTTTTTGGAATTATTATTTTTCGTTGCAGAACAACAACAACGTGCGCGAATACCTTGTTTACATCACTTGTCCATCAACAATCGTTCAAAGTGTGGGTGACGAACATCTTCTGAAGCACTTTTTTATGACATCATGGGTTTTCTGTGCCTTCAAAATCTCTTTAAATCTTTCGTCTTTGGTGTTTCTAAGAAATGCTTTGTGTTTCGTTGTTTTGGATTATGGTACTGTCAAAGTTTCGACCACGTGCTCGACGTATGTTGTACGTTTGAGAGATATGAGTTTGCTCACGCCGCACATGCTATACAATCACAGATTCTATTGGTCAATTAGTTAAAAGCGTCCTCCGATTGGATCACTATTGCGGAAGTTGAAAATGTACTGGTCTTGTTACAACAACAACATGCGGTTACAACACGGTATGTGTTATCTTTTATCAGGACACCGGAATTCACTTGAACTGAAGACCCGATCATTTTTCTTATACATATTAAAGATTTTAACCTTCATTACTACATTTTTGCACCAGGTGAACGATATGCATTACTTTACGTAGGTAACCTGTTTTAGGTCTCCTAAAAATTCGTTTGGGCGACCTCCAGGCGAATGCGTTCGACCGTTCGCCATAACAGCACAGGCCTGCATCCTACATGTAGTTTGTCAATATCTTTAATATACGTGTTCATATTAAATTTGAATATTTTCTTTATTCTTCCAGTAATTTAGTTCAATCTAGAAGTCCAGGTCTGCCCAGATTATTTGAGGCATGTCTGCAATCACATGTCAACCCCTACATGTAGCACACCCCTGGAGCTTTATCAATAATGTGCCATAGCTTTAAGCACACAACCCTGAGCTTTCACTACTACTACAAATGTACAAAGCATAATCACATGGCGTTTTACTGAGGAGTGCTGTTAGCAAAAGCCTGTCAGTTTTGAAATCAGAGGCCAAGTATCTAAATTACTAATCAAAGTTTAATAGGTGGACATTTTAATGAGTCTCCATTGGGGCATTTATCAGTTTAATCCTAGATCCAGTTGTTTAATAAGCATAGATCGACAGTCATTAGTACTAATGTCAACAGGCATGGTGCCAGCATGTTGGACAATCACAGAGCTAACTGCTGTTGAACAATGAGACTGTCCACCCCATTCCTGACATTGCTAGGTATTACTATTTGTAATTTTCCATATGAACCAGCTTTTTTGACATAATTTTAAGTGACATTATTGAGTATGTTTATCACATAACTAACATATTTCCAGAGTATTAGACATAGGAATGATACGTAGCCTAGCTTTTCAGGGTTTCATAGAGATCGGATGACTTTCAAAATTATTTTTGTCTGTTATGCTGTTCTACACTTTATATGGTCAACTCCCAAGTACTTCTTTATGGCTCTAATCAAAATAGAGTGAAATGATTTATCATGTGACAGTGATCATTATTATTATTAGAATTAAAAGAATACTTAAGTCTAAGAAAATCAGGTCTTTGTTTATAACTATTTTATGTTCGCTTAAGGATATTTTACGAATGTGACCAATTTTATAGTTGTATGGAAATGCAAACACAGAACATTTATATACACATGTATGGATGGACATATACCACTTGTTCAATCAGCATTGGAACACTATTTATTAAAAAAAAACTGTTTCACCTGGTAGTGTACCAGGCAGTTAATGGGTTAATGGGCAAATACCTTGTCTTATTTATCAGAAAGTAAGTGAAGATACATTCTAAGTATGTCAAGGTCAAACATTCCTGGAGGCCTATGGTACAAGCAGCAAATCCAATTTACCAAATAGGTCAGACATCCATAATGAATGCCCTTAAGTGTCATAACGAAGCCCACACTCAGACATATCAGATGATAGAGGCCCACTCACCAGAGCTCTCCAACATTTAGAGCTTCTTCAAATTTTGTCAGTTTTGCATCAAGTTTAACTGAAAATACCTTCCTGGTGGGCCAGCCTTTCACTCTGCAGGAGATTCCACGGCAATTAGAACCTGGGAGTGAATGTGCTGTCCCTGACTGTTCCTCTGATCATACAGGAAGTCTTCTTCAAATTAGGGGATCAGTTTATATCATGCAGTTCTTTCCAGTTCCCCCCACCTATATGTACCAGGGAGTATGACAAATATTTGCTAAACACACTAAACTACATGTTGTTATCTTTATCCTCACTTTAGGCTGGTTAAGAAGATTCCTGTTTAGCATCACCGCTAAAGCCTGAATACAGAAAAATCGGTTACCATGTGGCTTGATCCAAACTTATTTTGTGGAAAAGGTAACTAGATTCCCATTCCAATATCTGATTGCTGGCCATCCGCACTGACCTACACACATCTATAGAAAAGACATTTTTGCAGGGCATTTTACTTTCACAGGCCACTAATTTACCAAACAAACAAAATCGCCCACACTAAACTGATTTTTTTCCAAGAAAAAATGCTAAACAAGAAATTAATTTTAACCAACCTTATATGTTTCGATTTCTATACCCAGTCCAAATTTCAAAACAAATGTCCGGGTCCTACTTCCCACCCCCCACCCCTTCTTTCCAAGAAAAGCTAGAGTGATGTCACACATGTGTCACTGTGAATTATGACGTCAAATTGTAATGTCGCAAAATCATGATTCAATGATGTGGTACTGTTGTGCTTTGTGACAGTGCTACGACTTCCTCAAATGGTCATTTTGCAGACCGCCATGCCACATAATATTGAAAATGGAACTCTTTTTATAAATATCTTGCACAGTACCGGTCAATTTCTGATTAAACAATGGTTGCATAATTGGAGCTAAATATGGTAGCAGAAAGTGTCCCAGACACATTAGTTTCAGATGTAGTGGGAACCAATGAAAATGGGCATTCAGCCTAATAAAATACATGTTAACTTTGAAATTACCGTTTGCAGGAGTGTGTATACTTGAAATCCTCCAAATACTTACAGTACTTGTCCTACATGTAGCTGCTTGACCTGTGGAAATGTTGGATTATCACAGCAATTAGACCAACACAAATATTCAGGAAAGTGAACACAGCCCTAGTTGAAGTAAATCCTCATGTATTCTTGTGAGCAAAGCAAAGTGAAGACCTGCAGATGCTCTGTTTTGGTGAGAACCAATACAAAATCCATCCAGGGAATGTTTTGGAAACTTTCTAGAAGACTTGCCACCACTTGAACATGTAGATAAATAGTGTAGCCTTGGCAAGTATTTGAATCAGCGCAATCACTTAGGCGAAATCGATTCAGGGTACCTTTAGCTGAAGGGTAGACAATCCTGGTCCATGCCCCTTTACTCCTCTGGCTGTACCAGCTGCTGGGCTCTGCCTGTTCCAAGCCTGGCAGGGCCCTGAGCCTGTCAGAGTTATTTCTGCCTGGACTCACTGATATGTCAGTAATGACGTATGTACCTCATCTTGAATGGTGCCTGTTTACTGCTACCGCCACAGTCGGCTCCCATTAACCCATTCCAGACTGGAACCAACTTACAGGTTCACTACTAGATTAAAGAACATCATATATCCTCCAAAAGTTTTGAGGTCAAAGCTTCTCATCATTTCTCAGTTTTATGGTCTGAAAAAGCTTAAGAGGTTTCCATTTCATTGCGAAGAAAGCGGCCTGTACCTGTGCCAAATTGCCGTTGGTAAACAGCTCGTTTCTAATGACTTTATAATAATAAACAACTCAGGCTTGTGTCTTACCACTGGTGAAGGAACAGTATTATGATCCAACAATGTTTGGGAACCTGGTAGATGAATTTACACCACTGTCATGTCAAAATGTACAAGATTAAAACATTATTTCTATGCATTTCAATGCCTTGAGAGGAAATTTATAAAGATCATTCACAAAGTACATGTTGTTCTCTGTAGCAACAAATAATGACAGAATTCAATGCTGATTACTGTAAGCATTTCTGTTTCCTTCATTGTCTCACCACAAATTAGATAATCTGTGTAATATACAGGTATACTGAATGTACATGTAGGCCTACAGTGTATTTGATGGTATTCAATTGTTTCAATAATTCTCTGACCTACGTGTTCAAGGGTTACTGAAGAAGCCCAAGAGAGTTTGGCACGCTGCCCATGGAAACACTCTTGTAACAATGGAAATACAATCAGTGTCTCGCGCAGTATGCAACCGAGTACACCAGAACATCACCCCATTCTCATCGGCACAGTACCGGAAAACTACATGATAATATACATCGAGATCTTGGTTGGTTCCTTCTACTTTCTAACGATGATGATCCTAGCAGAAATTTGACATTTCAGCAAAGCTTTATCAGGGTATAGAGTCTACGCATAACAGTGCTTCCAGGAAATTGTATTCTATAGGGGAATTTGCTCACCATACACCTATATCTCCAACATGGGTTATTGATTCTAGCTAAACTATCAAGCCAAATTTGTGCAATTTAGTCCAATGACAGGTTCCTTGCTGTCACAGCCAGGGCTAAATGCCTTTCAAATCTGCCAATCTGGCACTAAGTACTGACAAGTGAATTGACTGGGCTATACATGTACACCTATAAATGCCTTTAGAATCAAAAGTCATGACAGTGTGAAGGCAAGAAATCCTCTCATGTTAAATGTACATGCAAAACATTACTACTGGGTAAAATGATGAACGAATGAACTGGACGATTTAATTAATTTTTTCTAATTATGGCATTGTAATCACCACTTCAGGCACATTTCTACTGAAAATAGTTGAATACTTCTCAATAATGGACAACTACCGATTGATAAACATCAGATTTTACGACTTTATATTGCCTGATGGTTGCCCTTCAAAAGAATGAAATTTCAGGGGCAGTAGCAAAAAAAGCTCTACAATGTAGTGTATTAGGATGCAGAATTCACATGTATCTTCGGAAAGTGTGCCACAATAAAGTACATGTACCTCCACCCTAAAGTCAATGAGATCAGAATAACACACTCAAGCAAGTGATATCCGCCCAATCCGACCGATCTCATTCCCCCATATTATACTCACCCTGTGAAACAGTGATGCTCTTTATAGGGCTAAACTTAACTCTGGCAGCACTATACAGGCAATACTAAGTGACATTAGCAATCTTTACTGAAGACTTCATTGAAATCCAGAATCCAATCTATGGTGATCATTCACAGTGAAACAGACTGTCACTGTGTCACCCATACCATACACATGGACTGATATTTACTAAGAGGGTTTCCCCCTGGGTGACCTTAATGTCAAAAGAGGGAGTCTGATTACAAGCTGATGACAGACGAGCTGGGGAAGGGTCTCCAGACAGCATGCAGACAAAATAATCCATGTTATATAGTAGGCTGCTTGCAGCCCAACTAATATTTCTGGAGTGGTAATTATGGAGTAATTATGACACCCCCTGAATTGCGCCAGTTCAAACTGACCCTAGGGCATGCATGTTTACATAAGATAAAACACATATAAATGTGATGAATGGATAAAATGTTATGAATGCCTCCCTGACTCCACCATGATAACTGGTCCAGCCACACTGAAATTAGGCCACTACGAAAGTCTAAGTTTGTGAGGGCAGTCTGGCATTAATTAGACTGCTGTAGTCTAATAGCCTGCCAACTGCAAGACTTTTAAATGAAGCTACATGTATACAGCATGTACATGTAGATGTAAACACCACAGGACAGCCCAGTTGTACACTAAAATAGGTGGCAAATCTTAAGACATGCAAATTATCAGATTGACAGCACCCTAGCGAGAACAGTCAATAGAAATTAATAAACTTTTCACAATCATGGATCATTACAAATTGTATACACTCCAAGGCAGAAAGCCTTAAGGTCAACAGTGTCCAGCCCTATTGGAATCTCAGCATGACGTTCCTCCGAGTCGTATAACAAATGAAATCCAGTGTAAAAGCCAACTGTGCCAAAATGCTAATTAATGAAAGGATTACTGAACTGTGACGGTACCACCACCCTCCAAGTACGTGAAAACTCATCTGGTCAAAGTAACAAATAATGCTTGACTCAGTGCCATCTAATGAAAATCGATTGAGTAAAATCTCCAGATAAGATCCTGATGTACATCGATTGCACCCCGGTCACACTGTTCTTCATTGTTCAGGACATACAGGAACACCATCATGCTGGTAAATATTCTAACAGCACTTCACAGGGGGTTAATGAAAAATTAGATACCTGGATATATTTCAATCTACTCCTACTGATGGGGAGAATTAAAATATCCTTCAGAACGGTCTCACATGAATCAATCAATTCATCCAAAATTTTGCTCTCTGATTCTAATAATACTCGCATTCTAAGTGAATTATTTTTTTTAGGATATGTTGCAAACTACTCGATGGAAAATGTATATAATATCTATAATAAGTAATACCCATGTCCCTCATTACGATATGGTTTGCCATAAGGTTTCAGTACGATGCAACCTCTCAGGTTCTCCAATATTCAACTCTAATATATATTGTGGATATGGGAGGCGGATTTGTCTATGCATGTATATGCAGTGCAGTCAAATTTCTGTCCCCAAAAATTAAAAATTTGTATGGTATGATGATATAATACCTTCAGTCAGTGTTCATTTTTGATACAATGTAATGGTATATATAAAATTTTATCACATTTTCCGAGTAGATAGTAGGGTTTTGATTGGTTGATATTGCAATTCTCAGTTGGTCACAATTGGTATATGTACAAATTTCTCCAAATTCCTCAAACAAATGCTGAACGTGCGTGCCAATATATAGTCAATGCAGTCACAAACGTGAGTTTGTGTACGCAAGTACTGCCACTGTGACAAGTTATGAGGGAAATTGAATAATGATTTGTGGATGAATAAATAAACAAGAGTTCAATTGAACCCAAAATATGCCCATAAAAAAATACAGTCGATAAACAACATTTTTATCTGCTGAATGTTGTTATAGACAAAGGTTAACAATACAAATGAACCTACCTGGACTGTATGTTGTTTGTATTGTTGCAACAGTTCTAATACTGTACATGTATAAGCAATCATTGTTGTATACAGTGGTGTAGGCAGATTTGGAAATCGGGTCGGGGGGTGGTACATAAGGGCCTGGAGCGGTATTTGTAGGAGCACGTAGAACTCCAGTTACTCTAACTCTGCAGGAGTCCATATTCCCCCAAAGTTCATACACATGTGCACTTGGCACCAATCATGTGTACCTAATTTCAAAAGAATGCCATGAAACCCCTAGGACGAGTCTCGTTCACAAGAACTGTAGGTGCCAAATAAAAGGATTCCAGACTAAAATCAAGGGGGATAACTCAAAGAAAACGTCGAATTGGTACTGATCATGTGTACCAAATTTCAGAAGAATCCATTGAAAACTCTGGGACAATTTGCATTCATGAAGACAGTAGGTGCCAAATACAAGGACTTCAGACCAAAATCAAGGGAAGTAACTCAAGAAAACGTTGAATCGGGCCGAAAAAGGTTCGTGCACATCTACACATGATACCGATCATGTGTACCAAATTTCAGAAGAATCCATTGTAAACTCTGGGACGAGTTGTGTTGATGAAGACAGTAGGTGCCAAATACAAGGATTTCAGACCAAAATCAAGGGGAGTAACTCAAGAAAATGTCGAATCGGACCGAAAAAAGTTCATGCACATCTACACATGGTACCGATCATGTGTATCAAATTTCAGAAGAATCCATTGAAAACTCTGGGGCGAGTTGCGTTGACGAAGACATTAGGTGCCAAAATACAAGGATTTCAGACCAAAATCAAGGGGAGTAACTCAAGAAAACGTTGAATCGGGCCGAAAAAGGTTCGTGCACATCTACACATGATACCGATCATGTGTACCAAATTTCAGAAGAATCCATTGAAAACTCTGGGATGAGTTGCGTTGACGAAGACAATAGGTGCCAAATACAAGGATTTCAGACCAAAATCAAGGGGAGTAACTCAAGAAAACGTCGAATCGGGCCGAAAAAAGTTCGTGCACATCTACACATGGTACCGATCATGTGTACCAAATTTCAAAAGAATCCATTGAAAACTCTAAGACGAGTTGCGTTGACGAGAAAAAGTTAACGGGCGGACGGACGACGCCATACCATAATACGTCCCGTCAAATTTGACAGGCGTATAATAATAAATAATCATCGGACGCTTTATATAAACAGTATTTCATCCAGATTATTGTTCATCACAGAACAGAGGAAAAGTGGTCGATACTTCATGTAGGAAGCTATTGTCTGAGTCTTTGTGCAGCAGAAAAGGCTCAAGTCTAGACAATTGTTGGAATTGTTGTTTCCAGACTAGGCCATTGTATGCATTGTCTCGTGAGTCTTACATGGAGTATGAACCAGAAAAGTAATCAATGCTATATGTCTGACTTGTTCAATGTTGATTGATGCCTTTCTTTTGGGTTAGTAATAAAAGTTAGGCCAACAAGGAAAATGAATTTTCAATGTGATAAATTCATATATACATGTACCTGCAGTCTTTTGCATGGATTTTCAGGCTGGAATTTCATCTCAAAGATAATTTACTCGCCCTGAGGGTGCATGAATATTTATCTTCTTCATCAAATACCAGAATATATAGATGCAAAAGCCTGGTGTTACTTATACTACCTTATACATTTGTTTAATATTGTGAGGCACTAAGAATGTACATGTAGTTGAGTAGATTCTATCATTTGGATGGTAGAGCAGTTATACACATACTCCCTGGTCCTGTATCATGTGGTGGGAGTACATGCCCCCCTGATCTGTCTGAATAGAGAGATCAATACAAGGTGTCAATAATTCCCCTATAATCTACAGCTTCCCCCGATCCATCAATTTGACAGCAGCGCCTTTGTTACAAATTAGCGTAGCTGAACGCGCGACTAAATGATCTTCTCACCGGCCAAGCCGAACATAAATAGAATCCAATATACAATAATAAGGTTCACAGACGTTCAAGACCATGCGAGGAACAGAACTTCAGAATTTATCGCTGACAGTAAAATGAAGATATATGTGTGCGTATGCAATAAGTGTGCCAACAGGGGAACAAGTGAAGATATCACATGAACTATTTATTTTAGAGACCAGCCCAAAATACTATAAGCTACATGTATACCAATCTTTTGCTCAATTGACTGCATTGAGTTTGTAACCCAGACATTATCTTGTCATTCTGAGACAGTGATGTGCAGCGTGCAAAAACTGCGCCTCATAGGCAATGCACTGATAGATGCGATTGGCTCTTATCCAGGGGTCAGAGTTCACCGGGTAGCACTGTTCGTGGCAACTGTACAGAATTAATCATGGTTAAGTGGGTGTGATATCCAGACAGTTTTAATCCACATGTACATTGGTCTATTGTCTGCAGAGTGTAAAACAACTGAGAGCACTATGGCCAAAAAATAATAATGAAATGTTCGTCAGAGACTGACACAGCAATCATATACCTACCATGCCTATAGTATACTGCCCAATCCTTTTTATTGACATTTTCAGCAGAAAAAAGAAATATTCACCGATGCATCAATCGATGCCTGCTGAATACATTTTTTTTGTAAATTCATTATCTGTAACTCTGTACCTGCCAGATGTGTGGATCTATCGAATAAACTGCATACCTCAAAGTAATTGGATTGGAAATTTATTTTTCAGAGCATATCTTCACTGCCATATCTTGCATTCGTTCATGCTACCCTGACTTCCATTTCTTGATGTGCAGAAATGCACTATAGTCACATGCATTTTACAAATTGTAAGGAGTAGTCAATATGGTTTAATGTCGCTTTCAACTATATTTCAGTCATATAACGATGCACAGATTGTATGTAGAAGTACAATTAGCTACACGGCCGGAAAACGATAATTTGAAAAGCGATGTTAGAGATTCTAAACTAAATAGTATTTTACTTTTGAAAACATAAGATGTAGGACACTGCTTAAATCAACACTACATGCAATTCCTCTTAATGTTGATCATGTGGAAATTGGTTTCTTGATGAGGTCCGATGTGTTCCAGCTTATTCTTGTTCCCGATTCACAATTGGCTGTCAAAGCAACTGGAAAATGCACATGGTTGTTGTGCATATTTACCCACAACAACGAAGCTTGTGTCGACATGTATTGTCGAGAGGATGAGTACAGGCAGTCTTCAGGAGATCAGGGATTGGGCGTGTATATATGGCGACAATGTGAAATTGTCATGTTTAATCGCCCACCTGCACTTAGTATTTTCAAAAAATTCTATGATAAACTTGTAGTTAATTTCTTATGGCCTATGCTACATGTACGTTGAGTAATAAATTTGCTGACATCATGATTGACAAGTACAATATCTGGCCTGCCATTCTCAAACAGTGAGTTTTGAATGAAGCTCTGTAGACTGAAGTTCTACATTACCTACCTGTACATGTGGTATCAGGGGCCTATCTAGTGCCAGCTAGCTAGGTGATGTTGACTTGAACACAGCCCCATAGTAACCGGGTCATCTAGACCCTGTTTGATGATGATAGAATAACTACACACATCTGTTATAATATCAGGCAGGCTAATGTGCGTCAGAGGCAAGATAAGACTAAAAAAACTTTTGGAAGTCAATGATATTTCCCCTTCTTTAAAGTCTTCTTGGCTGCACACACAAGTCACATTTACAGCTCAGCTTGTGTTATCTTCCACAATGTACTGGCGTCATAGATCGCTTCCAGTCCTAATTTCCGTTAAGACATCTGCCTCTATGTCTGTATTAACTCCATACATTCACAACATACAGGTACTTGAATGCTGGCTTAACACAAACAGTCAGTCTTTAGTACCGGTACTTCTAAACAGAAAGCTCAGACAGAAAGAAGAGCAAATGAGCACAAAATTCGGTGAAGAAATTTGAATATATTCCCATCCCGCATTATTCAAACTTTTTTGGGACAGCCAAGATACAGTGATTTCAACTTTTTTGATGGCTGTATCATTCGAGATACATACTTACAATACAGCAGGGTGAGAAACTTCAGTAGGAATTCCCTCAGTTCATTGAAATGCATCATGGGGATATGTGGAACATGATTTCTTGCTATATTTACTATTAAATCACCCAGAATCATACTTTTATTATTGAGCAGGAATTGTGAGTGTGAGAGAGAGAGAGAAAATTAAGCTTCAACATCGCGTTCAGCAATATCTCAGCTACATGTATATACATGTAGCGACGATCAAACACAATGCTAAGTATTCGAACAAAAACAAGTCACCAACCCAGCAATACAGAAGTAATCAACACGACACACCAAGAATATTTACTTACATTAAAACTTGTACAACAAACCGATTTCTCTCAAAAAACAGTCTTCTTTTACCCGACTAAAAAGATCTTCTAGCTGCTTGATAAAAAGAATCTCTTACAATGTTAAAACCTATACAGTCAAACAGAATGTGTTTCACTGTGAGATCTTCGTGGCGTGGATTACACCTTGGGGCTGGTTCATTTTTTAGAAAATGTCTGTTAGTTAATCAGGTATGACTGATTCTACATCACCTGATCATGGCTTGATCAAAATGTTTCTGACTACTCAGATGAATATATCCCACAGGTTTTTGAAACTCATGAAGTTTGTTGTTAGTCCACAGCATCCCATAAAGATTGAAACAGCTTTCTCACATATACGTAAGCAGGAATTGAAACAATACATATTACAAGCTTGTAGTTCAAGCTATGGTACATGCTGTGACCGGAGCAAAAGCAGATGATTTTAGCGATTCAGATCGGTGTTTTCGACTTGTTTTGCCTATAGATCGGCAAATGGCAGAGTCATCCCTTACCGAAATGCAAACTCTGGCAATGATATGGTAGCAATATGGCAATGATATGGTAAGAACTGGTAATACTCTGGCAATACATATGGTCACAAAACCAGATGATCTGGTTTGACTATGGTTCTATTTCTATGATCTGGTAACAATATGGTTTGGAATGAACTTGTCATTTTTTTACACACTACAACTGGTAATGATCTGGTTTGACAAGGACTTTGTTGTCAGCAGTTACATACACTGGCAATGATCTGGTTTGACAAGGACTTTGTTTGTCAGCACACACAGACACTGGTAATGATCTGGTTTGAAAAGAACTTAATGATTCAGACTGAAAGCCTATATAATTATCAACATGAATTGCAGGCAAGCACCTAAAAGGTGCGTGGACCCCTCAGCCTGTTTTTTTTTAGTCAAGTAGGATCAGGGCTGCATCTAGAGCCAGTTTAGTTTTGGAAAACATATGGGCACCCAAAACTCAAATGAAACAAAAAACGAAAGTGTTGTTGTTGTTCAATTTGAAAGGATTTCTGAAGGAAATACTCCTAGAAAAGCTTCTGGAAGCCTCAATATCGATCCGATTGCATGGCTGGGTATTGAATTTCATGTTAATAAACCTCTGTTTTGTGATTGATCACAGGCTCTTTGCGCCGAAATTCACTTAAAAAAATTGGACCCTCAATAATGAATTACCAAAAGGAACTGGGAGTTTGGGATCGGAACCTGCAAAAAAATCCCTGGATACCGTATATAACAGACTTCGGTTTCACGTGAGTGGTGTGCTGGGATTACAGCATGCAAGGAAGTGTAGCTTTATCAGTGGCAATTTATGCATTGCACAAGTGTGATAACAAGTAAACACACTTATTGACACAGGCCCACCCTTATCATTATTTTTTTTGGGGGGGGGGGGGGCATAAGCTCCAGGTATGCAAACTGATTCAAAATTGCACACAGTCAGGCTAAAAATGGGCTCTCCAAATCACTCTTTTTACATAATTTCCAAGGTACAGTAACATGTTTGGTGACAAAAATTGAAGCATTATGTTGTACCAGTTAAATGTGTGGACACAAATATGGTTCATGCAAAAGTTTTAGAATAAATCATATGATGTAGAATAGAATGATTTAATAGCAAAATTTAAGAAAAATGTTGTCCTTCATTCAATGAGAATCACGAATGGACCAGGCTTTCTTGTATCAGGGAACCTTCAAAATTCACAACGAAACATGCAACCAAGGGTTCCCGATGGGCATAGGTAACAGTGCAAAAGCTAAGCCATCAATAAATTAAAAAATTTAAAAAAAATAAAAAATCATGAAATTATCATAGCCATCTGAAAATCTAATCATTTCATCTGTCAACATTCAGGAAGCTCTCACCAAAGTTTGGTCAGACCCGACTTGATAGATCTGCAGATATTCAGCGGACAAGAACATGTTGATGGGCATAGATAACAGTGCAGAAGCTAAGCCATCAATAAATAATAATTTTTTTTCTTTTAAATCATGACATCATCATAGCCATCTGAAAATCTAATCATTTCATCTGCCAACATTCAGGAAGCTCTCACCAAAGTTTGGTCAGGCCCGACTTCATAGATCTGCAGATATTTAGCGGACAAGAAAATGTTGACGGCCGGACGCCGGACGGACGGACGGACGGACGGACGTACGTACATGGCAACGACAAGACCCCACAGCCCTATGGGCTGAGGGGTAAAAAGGATATACTCTGGTATTGATCTAGAAAGAATTGACTTAAACATTGGTCATCTCCCTTGAACATAGAGGGCGCTGCTAGTTTGAATTTCAACTGATTTTGGGGGGAAGCTGAGCTAAAGGTCTACATAAAATGTTGTGCAGTTTGAGATCAAATAATTCACAAAAAAGGTATGTAAATCCTGTACAGATCGTCTCATAGGGATTATGAAACTTAGCTGGCATTCTACATAAAGCTTTTTTATAATTTTAACCCAATAGTTTATTAAAATACTGTAGTTAATTCAAAGCCCAAGCTATAACAACAACAACATGTCCATGGAAGAGCATATGTACTGCAATAGATTTACTGCCAGTCATCGTATACAAGTTTTAACAAAGTGTACCATGCAAATTTAACGATTTAAGAAACTACCAGTGCACAATTGGCATGCATGTACAAATTATTCAGTATATGTTGGAGTATAATTACAACCTATATGGCCAGCAATGGATATTCAGGATTCTATTCTTTGACACAGATCATCCCCAGAGCATTACCAGAGCATTGCCAGAGCAATACCCTATCAAAACCAGATTAAAACCAGATCATCAAACCAGTGTATTACCAGAGCATTCGATCGTCAAACCAGAGCATTACCAGATCTATTGCCATATCGATACCCCATGTTCCAAAAACAGATCATTACCCCATCAAAACCAGATTAATACCAGATCACCTAACCAGAGTATTGCCAGAGCATTTTCCATATTGATACCAGATCATTGCCCCATTCTTCAAACCAGAGCATTACCAGATGTATTGCCATATCGATACCCCATGTTCCAAAAACAGATCATTGCCCCATCAAAACCAGATTAATACCAGATCACCTAACCAGAGTATTGCCAGATCATTTTCCATATTGATACCATATCACTCATACCATATCATTACCAGATCATTTCCATATTGATACCAGATCATTACCAGATCATTGCCATATTGATACCAGATCATTACCAGATCATTGCCATATTGATACCAGATCATTGCCATATTGATACCAGATCATTGCCATATTGATACCAGATCATTACCAGATCATTACCATATTGATACCAGATCATTGTCCCATTCTTCAAACCAGATCATTACCAGATGTATTGCCATATCGATACCCCATGTTCCAAAAACAGATCATTGCCCCATCAAAACCAGATTAATACCAGATCACCTAACCAGAGTATTGCCAGAGCATTTTCCATATTGATACCATATCACTTTTTACTCTGGCAATGATATGGTTTCAATATGGTTTTGATCTGGTTTTGATCTGGTAATGCTAGGGCAATTTTAGCATATTATGGTAAGGGATTCAGCATACCCTGGTCCCATCAAAGAGTACCTCTATAGAGTCATTATTGTTCAAATTCCAGTTCAACACCTGGTAAATTTGACAAAATTTAACATTTCGTCTCATAAATTTAGGATATGCACATCTTGAAATGTCTACAAAGTTTCAGAACTGAAGTTTCTGATGAAAACTGTGGGAGTAATAGAATTAAAATAACAAGGAATTGCGACAAACAGATCGACAGACAGATAAAAAAACTCTGTGCCACCCAGAATACTTCAAATGTGGAGGCATAAAAACAATTCACCTCTGCAATTCTTAAACTGATTTCCCTAATTTTGAGAGTGAACAACCGAAATGCATCACACACCTGAGAACTCTTAGATTTTGTATCTCCAAGCAGCAAGGTAACCAATTCCTTGATATTGACCTAAAATCTAACCCTCTGCATGGTTAGACCTACTATACGAGTGTTGGCCAGTTGGCCAGTTTGCTCCAGGTTGAAGTATGCACTGTGCAGATGAACATGTGTTAAACAGTTAAGGTCCACTGCTACAATGTGGAGAGTAGATGGCCTAGTCTGTTACATTTACAAACCAATACATATCCTGGGCTATGGTTGGAATGTGGGGAATTTCCTCCAAACAACCATGGACTGATGTCTAAGTTGAGATACTACATCAGGGCCATGATGCAGATGTGCACATGTAGATTCACACAGACAGGGAAATCTCTCTGAAACTGGCTAAATCCTATCTACAACACATGTTAGCCAGAGGGGTGTCAGGAGTCTGGTTTTGATTTGGGACACCCTAAAATTAGTAGATTTAGCATGGTAGAATGACCAATATCAATTTAACTGACCATTAACCATGCAGCAGCTGGTACACTGAAAAGCAGCATATTTATGACCCGCCAATCACATATGGTGACATAAAAACAAAATTACAGTCACATTAAATTTCTAAGGAGATATTTTATTAGACCTCCCAAGGAAACCTCCAATAGTCCTAGCTTTACGTAGACTTGGTGATGGCCATAACAATTAGTTTTACATGCAACTTGATAAAAGGTACATTTTCAAGATTGTTATCTCTACCTTTAAAGGAGTACTTACCTTATTTTTGAGTGTGACTATATTTATCAGCAATCGTATTCCAAGCCGTATTATATAAAACTTATGTTGATAGAATGCGAAATAAAGGAAATATTGACTATTTGTTGCTCGCAACGGCGTGCACTGGGCGCCGCCATTGCACCATTGCGTGACGTTTTTAGATGAGCGGAAGTCAGTTTATACTCATCTAAAAACGTCACAACGTCATGGAGATTTAAGGTTGATCGTGCTGGTCATGCCGATAATTCGCAGGAGAAGGAACCCAGTAAATTCACTGACGTTCTAGTTGATTTTAGTAGTTCAAGTGTAATCATGAAAATATTTATGAACTTAGAAGCATCGCCGTTCAACTGAAATCACTTGACAATTTCAGAGGACGCTCTTTTAGTTTACCGCTCAGTTTCAAATTTTGTCCAAATTGAATCGGACAGGTCTCAGCTGAGAACTTTGGGAAGAAATTGTTCAGCTGGCGAAGATAACCTAAACCAATTTCCTTTTAGGAATTCCCCCCGTGAGATTTGCCGCGCCAGTTTTTTCCTCGAATTAAAACTCGAACCCATGCAGAGTAATTCAAATGCCGTAGTTGGAACGTCCCTGGATCAAGCGTTAGCCGTGACGTCCTGAATGCTGACGTCATCAGTCACGTCATCCCACAGACAATATGGCGGCGCCCACGTCGACTTCAAAGCGGAAACATGACTTCACAAATTGTAATAAAACTAATAGGGTATCGCCCCCAACGAAAGTAAAATAGTTGGTTATATTTCTTTAAGAGTCCAACCTTTGTAATAGGAACATATGTAAAATAAGGTAAGTACTCCTTTAATGTGTAATAACTGTCCGTCTATCTGTCTGTGTTTTCATAACTCGATAACCATGCAACGTAGATATATAGATACACCATTCGAAAGGAATTGACCAGGAGAGCGACATAGGACCATTCTGGTCTTCAGAAGAGGCATCGAAGTCCATTGAGGGACGATATAAATTTCCACCCTATCAAGCCCAGAGGTATAAAGGGGAATTTCCTTCTGCACGTTCTGGTGAACATTGTTTACACTGTAGGATAGATTATATATCTAGTTCATAGGTGTGAGCTGAGTTTCAACCTTGCATCACAGTCCAGCTCAGAAACCGTGGCCAATTTTATCTCCATGATGACCTAACTTCGTCAGATTGTATCACTTGTTTGCACAGTCTTGAGTCAAAGGCCAAATCCATTCAATTTTAAGATCTAACTAGAGCCTATGGGCTTTAATGAGATCTGGTAGCTGTGTTATTGGGGGATAAGTTTGTAATGAAATAAACACACAACTATATATTTAATTTCAAGTTAGGCACAGGTGGCCGGCTAAAACGCAATCACAAGTTACATCCTGTGACAAGGTATATGAAGGGCCGTTCGCGCCATAAACGCTTCCTTCAAACGTTTTAACTTCTTAAGGCCTTTTTTTTTTTATTGATTGGTTTACGGATCCGCCGACCTTCATTTTGCCAAAAGTGAAATAAAAATAAAATTGGATTTTCGATTTTTTTTTCTTTTTCTGTCGTATCCGCCGATGTGTCACATTTGCTGACCTCTCTGTCGGAAGAATAAAAACATAAAATTCGCAATATTGGTCTCATTTTAATACTTGCTGTGCGTAAAACATCTTATATAAATTCTTCACACTCGAGTTCGCACGAGTTCAACACTCTGCAGACATCTTGGTCTTGGAGGCTGGTAATTACTTCCCTTGGTTACAGTGGTGGTGGTTTCCGACTTCCATGTTACCTTCGGCTGTAGTTCGGGGACCAGACATGACATCATTTCAACGGCGCAGTGTTTGAAGCCAAGATGGCGGGTTCGGCCTCGCGGTGGTTTTCACTGACTCTTAGACAGGACGCGACCGTCCTTTTCAAGGGCTTTGTCGGTCCAGTAACTGCTGGGACGGTGGGGGACTTGGTCTTGAAGGAGATCAGTGACAACTGACGACATATCTGCCGGCCTGTCTGTCCAAAATAACAGCAGGAAACATGACTTGTCCTGTCAACACCCCTATTGAAGTGTTGGTTTCACGCAAAGTGACTGATATTGTCGCTTGGTTGAAGGAAACGTCCGTCATTGATCTTTTGGTAAATGTCTTGTAATTATTACACTGGCTATTACCTGGATTTGACATATCATTTTTTTTTTTTTTACCGCCCTCTCGTGTCTAAGAAGTTTGTCAGAAAGTAAAAATAAATAAAGTGTGGAGGCTTGATTTTATTTTTATTTTTTTTCCATCCTCCACCTGGACATTTTTGCCAGAAAAATCTGTAAACCAATTAATAAAAAAAAAAAGGCCTAAACGTTTAAATATTGTAAAGCTTGAACCAACCAATCACATGTTATGAACTGACATTTTTTTTTTTCAAAAGAAAAATTCGGTCTTTTAAAGATTTCCGGCTAAAAGGATAACGTTTCCGGTTGTGATCGTCCAATCAGATTTTTTATTTGGGCCGCGTGTATTCCAACATCTACACCAACACGTGCAAATCTTCACTGGCAAACGTTTCCGGTATGTAGTGTATTTTAACCAATGAAACCGTTCTTAGAAATTGGGTTTTGGGGAATATCTTTGGCACCGGGACAATTTGCGCAGGACATGATGCACGGTGGGCATGAGGAATACAATATGCGCGAATATTTGTAAGGGTTATTTTGATTGGTTCAAACAGACTACATAGCGGAAACGTTTTGCCAGTGGACACGTGTTGATGTTGAGGTTTGTACATACGCGGCAGCAATAAAAAAATCTGACTGGACGATCACAACCGGAAACGTTTAAAAGTTTCGTATATTACTGCTGGAAACGTTTGCCTTTTGACAGGAAACGTCTAAAGTATTGGACGTTACAACAGCAAACGTTTGCTTTTGGACAGGAAAGGTCTTCCAAATGTCAATTCATGACATCTGATGGGTTGATGCAAGTTAAACGTTTAAATTTATTAAACGTTTGGATTCATGGCGCGAACGGCCCTTCATAAAAGGTACCGACATAATGAAGTTAAACATAGCAAAGAAAGGCAGTCCTAGGATAAAGGTAACTCGGAAGCCGAAATATAGAATATCATATCGCAATGACTTCCATTTTCGGAGTTACTTTTATCGTAGTTTATGCGAAATTGATCTGTGGGAACAATGAAAGGTAGTCCTATAATGAGGGAAGTTGCACACGTTACGCTAACCATGTGTTACTCAATTGATTCCCGTCCAATTAGACACTACAGTAGGTGTTCATCCAACCTTGACAACCAAAATAGCTGAATTTTGCTCTTTATCTTGATACATAATTCCTCCAATACGTCAGTTCTGGATTCCAGATGAACACCATGACCACCATGTTCATTTATTACCAGCATAAAGAAAGCAATATGATACTTTCTTTAACATGGTATTGTTGGTGTTGCTGTTGAAACTGCAAACTGACCTGTTGAGAATTCGATGGAAAAAGGGGCCAGTGGAATGAAGTCTAGGCCTAAATACCCACAGGGGATTAAGGTCAGTTTGTACAGAACATGCATGTACCTAGGGGTAAATAAGAGAGATTATACCTTGGGGTAAATAGAGATTGATTTAGTGCTATGAGTGAGAAGGGCTGGACATCAAGGTTGATGATGGTTATGTCACAAGTTAGGATAAGACAAGACATGTATCACACTTTCTGGATATCCCACAGGTTGACTGGTGGAGTACAAGATAGGAAAAGATTATAAGATAGGTTACAGCTTGCTCTTGTGAGAAAAGCAAACAGTGGCCTGCAAAGGTGATAATGAGACAATGGTGGCCAGGTTGGCTGCTATGGTAGAGCATCTCTCACATATACACCTAACCAGCTAAACTGTATAATTTTCTTAGCAGAGTCCAAGCTTTGGTAAAGTGACGATACCAGTCTGCCATACTTTAGAGCGTATTAATGTCATATTTTGTGGGAAAACAATTAACAGAGTAATATTTAATGTAGTTAAGCGATCAAATATATGCCAAGTGACTATTAGTGACTAAATATAGACATACAAAAGCCTTTCAACCACTAAGGATCCCCAAAACTCATCTCTGTGGAACTACTTTCATGCAGCGTAAGGCTATCCTGTGTGTCGGTTTGCACTTTTGTCCATTTCCCTACAGCATTCTAAAGAGCCTCTGGCTAACGCCAGAGCTCAAAAATAACTAGGGAGAACAGAATGAGTGGTACAATGTTAAGTGATCTTAATGTCAACTCCTGGTAATAAAACTACTTTGCTCTGGGACTAATCTATCTCTTGTCTATCTATGGTATTAGCCATCATGTATGTCTGTCTCTCTGGCTGACTGGCTATGTTTTTATAACTCATTAACCACATGGTGGGGTGTGGCCAGCCACCTCTGGTGACCAATGTATATCCTTCTGCTCCGTAACAAATGTGACATGGATAAATATTATATTGGACATTTCTACAACCAAGACTCTAAAGATTCTACAACCAATAACATTTCAATGAGAAGAACTGCTGACTTCATTTTTTTTTTAAATCCGGACTTCTTGAGCAAAAATATTATTTAATTTCGTTTGCTGGTGACTGGCCTGAAATATCAATGTATCCCAACTGGTACCGTTTAGTCAACGCTATTCGACCGCATTTCACAGTGAAATCGACTGTAGTCAGCATAAATAAAATTTATTGGAAGAGACTACAGTATTTTGGTATAATTGCGGTCGGAAATGGTGAATTATGAGGAATACCAGCGAAAAATCTTTCAGCAGCCTTTCTCCCAGATCTTTTCCAACCATAGTATTAGCCAGCAATGCGCCTCCCCATCTTTTGAGATGGGCAGTTTCTAAATTTGACATTGAGACGGGCATCATCGAAATGGGAATGGCAGCACGTTTTTCTCAATATAAATCATTGACATTGTACTTTAGACGGGTTCCTTTGAAAGGTACAAGTATAACAATCGCTCAGAGAAACAACGAATTCTCGAATGGGTCGACATTCACTCCAATAAAAATTATTTTTATCGCAAAAACTGTGTTGTTGTTGCTTGTTTTCAGCACAGGGTTTTCTCTGTTTGGGAATTCCCCGGCTGTAACTTCAAATTGAGGCTAACCGGATTCCTAGATGCTCTGCGCATTTATACATAGTCTCTGACTGTCTAACTCTACATTAAATGAGACTATGGTATAGAAGCAACTGAGAACGTGGTATGGTCCTCGATAGTTACCTAATATGGAATTATCTTGCAAGCGGTATCCAAAATGTCAAAACGTGGTCCCACACTGGAGGCAGGGAAAATAACATCTTTTCTAAATAAGTGGAATCTGATGGTGAGGTACCTACACAACCGACAAAGATAGCATCGACCCCAAAGAGACCACAAGTGCAGATTAAAAAGTTTTGCCCAGGTTGGGACAAAACATTCCCGTGGTTGAATTACAGCGATCTCGACAACACCATGACCTGTAATATGTGTAGCCGGAATGGTCGTCCTGAAATCTGGACTGATGGAACAAGAAATTTCAGGTTTCATTTCTTTCGAAGTTCTATTCCCACGGAATGTCAACATGTTTTGACAGCAACAATAACAACATCATGTCATCATATTTATTACTAAAGGTTCGCTTATGCAGTCTGTTGTTGTCACCCTCAGAAAATTTTCCTAAAGGTATAAATATGAAAATGCCATGGGATGGATTCTGCATTAATTTACTTATTACCTACTTTCACATTTCTGTTTTTCACTTATTCTATGAAACAATTTGCGAAATTCATTTCCTTGCCTCATTCGCGGAAATTCTTAAATGGACGACAGATGATTATTGAATGTATCTCAAGATATAAAAAAGAGGTATTTTTGAACATAAATATTTGAAAAAAAACCCTGAAAGTGACAGGGATAATTTTTATATTTAGATGCCAGAAATGGGCTAGAATGCGTCTCCAGAAATCTAGGGGCCCGGAGCTTAAGGGGCCGCCTAGGCCCCTCGACCCCGTGCTAGGATAGTACAGGGTGAGACACCCTGTCCAGGCCCTAATCTAGCCCCTCTCAGCGTCCGATATTCGGACGCTGCTGTTGGGTTTTGGTGCCCTTGCCGCTGGCAAAAAAAAAATCATTACCCGGTGACCAATTTTCGTCATTACCACGTGTTGCGTAAAAAGTCCAATTTTGTGTGCCTGACAGACTTCTATCATTGGAATTGCGACCTCCATTTTGAAATAGTATCTCAAATCAAATTCCCATATACACGTTTTAATCTAAAAACAGTAAAACGTAAAGTTTCTATGTCGTTCACTTTCGTTTCGGCTCTCGGCATCACGCATGTTCAGGGCCAGACGGTTATAAATGGTATTGCGTCTTGGTTAGGGCCCCATAACCAGGACACGAAGTGCAAGGCGCTGTTCAAGCAGCCACTCGGCTCGTCGCAAAAGAATTACAATGCCAAACTCCACGTGATATGGAAGGGACAAACAACGGGCCGTTACGGTGATGATAACATCGTTATTTTGCCGGCAAATTAGTCAGGAGGAAGCGGCTAGTCCCGCTGAGGCAGATGACACTGACGGGCTTGACAAACTCCAACTCCAACTACGTGCAATGCGTACAGAATGTGCCTATCAAATTAGGCCTACCTCCGTTGACAAAATCAAGTGTTTATTCGTTGATATCCTTTGATTTAAATTACGAAATAATGGCATATCTTTGGAACACAAATTCTGCAAGACAATATAACATTTTGAATAGACCTACAATTGAAATAAGATTGAGCATTAAATTAATTTCATTTTACTGGCTTCTATAATTTTTATTTACTAATTTCATTTTGACCAATAATTTGAAAATGCAAACAATTTGTAAATAATTACTACACATAAAAATCTGAAAATACAGACAGCAATTATACAAAAGGCATGGTGAAAATAGATTTGGATAACCAGAAGTAAAATGAGGTATCGTGTGTATATCAATCAGGATACTGAATATTCTTCCATTTTAGCTGTGTGTGGGGTTTTCTTTATTGCTGAAACTCCAGAAAACAGTTTCAAAACGCTTTCAGAGTGCATCATTTATCAGTTCATTCATAAAAAAAATCCGCGAGCTGCGAGAGAGGGGGGGAGGGTGGTGGTGGTGTTCTCCCCCTGCTGGCTCTGATGGCGAGCGAGGCTTCGCGACTTTGATTGCCCCTCAACTGGATTACCAACCCCTGCCTTTCATTTCTAGATTAGGGCCTGCTGTCCCTATTTCAAATTTCTGGCTAAAACCCTGTTTCCAACTTTTCATCCGCCATGAATGCGACGTCTCATTGGAAAGGGAATTCCTTATAGTTTCTGATTGTAGCCTTGAATTCGACCGATGGCCAATCAAACAGATGATAACATCGAAAATAGGCGAGAGGTGTTTTCCCATTTCGCTAGTAACGCTAGCAGCTGATCGGGATATTGGGTTATCTTGATTGGATAAGCGTGGCCACGTGACCTACATTGAAGTGATCATTGGCCAGAGCCCTTCAACTGGATCAAGCTGATCTGGAGAAGAGGCCATTTGATCTCATCACGAAGAATCACATGGCGCAGATGGTAGACAGAAATGTGAAAATAAAGTTTGTTTTAGTGGATTTCATCACTGTGAAAAGATATACTGGGCGCTTTTATACTTTCGATGCATTAAAAAGCAATATATTTTGATAGTCTATTCTATAAATATTTCACGTTTCTATAAAACAACAACATTGCTCCGAGTCGATTTCATGGAAAATTTCACTTTATTTATTTTCAACTCCAGATTCATTTTTTTATTAAGTTGACGAACACAGATTAGCAAACTTTTATCCAAAGATCACTGTCCTGGTTAACAAAATATATATACGTTTTGTTACGTTTCAGGCAAGATAAATTTGAAAATAATGACTTCAGAAATGATGAGGCATCTTACATTTCTCGATGCACTCGCAAAGAGCCAATATATCGCTCGCCGCATTTTACGTATAAAAAGACAGAGCCATTTTATCGGCTCACCGCAGCATAACAGTTAAGTGAAACTAATCCTTGATACATGTACCTCAACATAATACTGACTGATTACCACATTTTCAATGAAAATCTACCATGCTGAATTTGTTTTTCGTCAAAGAACTGGAAATGGCAAATCATGAAATGTGAATTTTGCTAAATCAGAAATGGTAACATATGAAATGATGACAGTATCTTCCATAACTTGGACCTGTAGTCCTACATCATAATGGATACTGGCAGGTCAAATTTCTTTGAAGGCTTGTGGAGTTGTTGCCCTTGAAAACAAACATGTATGCCTAATAGCTGAAATTTCAGACCATGGGAATGCTGACAACATAGAGCTTATATATACTAATGCCATTTAGAAAGTAGATAACATTTATATCCAATTATTTTTAGGATGACACTTTCTCAGTAAAGGGACTGACCCATCCAGCACTAGTATTTGTGCTTTACTGAGGAAGTGTCATCCTAAAAATAATTGGATATAAACATAGAGCTTAATTGAGAGAAAGGTGTGCGTGTGATTGGTCAATGAGAAATAAGGAGAAAACAATTGATCATACAACAAAGATTGGGAGGAAGTGTCGGAGAAGACAGAATGGAGACTAATAGATGACATACAACTCAGAAAGGTCAGCATAGCAGAGCAGATCACAACCATTACTGGGGAAAGATCTTGCCGGTGTTCATTATCCAGTGTTGAAGGCATTACTGAAAATTTTCCGGTTTAGCTCTCGTGAGATGACATCACGACTTGCATGTTTAAACAAACGACGGAGGTATTGTTGTGTACTAATTTACCACTGGGATGTCTCTCATGCCAAGTCAAAACCCAAAGATTGCGAAGGTATGAAAGAAATTCGTACATGCCGATACGAAAGTTTTTGATCCAATTGTAACGAGAATATAATTGAAAATGGACAAATCAATGGACAACAGTGGTCTCGAAATGGTTTCTGTCTGGGTACGGCAGTTATGTTCACCTCCCGCCACAAAAAACAGTGTTCCCAGGCTTGCACATGCAGCAGTCGTTGACCTATTTAGTTTTGCAAGCGAGGAATGCATCAGTCAGGCCGCTGATAATTAATGGTTCGTTTCCCGTAACCCGCCCGCATCAGAATTTTTGCAAGCAATAATTACACATTGTATTAATTATTGGTACTGACATTCAAAATCCCTAACAAAAATGCCTATAATGAGTTCTGATTTCGTGAAGCAGCGCTCTCCAGTGATTTAATTGCTCGTAAAATACCGAGATTGTCGTAACAAACGTTTCGTAAAGCCGTCTCTTTGTACCATCCCTTCGAAGGGCACTGCAGCGCCACCTGTTGTGCAGTTCAAGGGATTCCCCATAAACTGACCAATGAAACGGCAAACTTTCTTGGGAATCCTCTAAGCTACGTCATTATGTTTTCCAGTCGGAGCTCCGGAAGGAAATTCTGTGGTCTCAATTCCGTAGTTTGTCTGATCGCAAAAACAGTAAATAACAACAAACTGAACATCCACAATGTAATCTAACGAAATATGCATTGAGAAGTGAAAAAGTATAACTATTCGTCTGCAAACTAGATATCGATTTTCACGCGGAGTTCTCAAATCAAACGGAAGTATGTTCATCATACACCCCTTTCGTTCCTCGTACACTGCGCAATGAATTTAGAAATGTCCGCATGGTTGATCGCATTCATCCTGGTGTTGATCAAAATGATTTTGGCCAACGGAGCCACGATAGCTTCAACAAACGGTCAGTTTTATGTTAAATTCACAACTTTCATTCTCTGAAAAGACGACCACCAGCTCTGTCATCGAGCGTTTTCTTTCCAAGGCAGATTTGGAACTTCCGTCGATGATTCTCCTGCCTTATATGGGCGCTTGTAATCAGCAAATAATCTATAAATCACTCAGTGCCATGGATCAAGAATCCACAGTGGCGGACTTGGAAGAGAAGAAAGACTTCTCTTCCAAGTCTTTACTGACTCTGAAAATCAGAAGAAGGCATCGTGATTAGACCAAAGCTGTTGTTGTTGTTGTTGACCAGTGACTTGCTTAGGACAGCTGGATTATAGTAAAATTTATGAATCCTAAAAAATTAGGATTAATATTATTACTATTTATGGTTGCTTTGGTGAAGGCTGATTTAATATTGTTAGCCAGTACTAATCTGATGGAAACCAGTTCTAAATTAGCTCCATATATGACACCTCACATAATGTATTTTATGTCAAGAGTCATGTCTATGGATTGTGATCTGTGATTTCTTTTTAATGGTTATTATGTATGCATTATGCATTTAATTAGCAGGTCACTGTTCCTCTAGCAGAGGTTTTGTTTGATAAATCTAGTCCAGTAAAAGGTTTTATATTTTCAAATTTTGCATCCTAAGTTTTATTTTAGTATTTTTTTTTTTTTCTCGCTAGGTAATAATTAATAATTATCGCCCTCAGCATGTCTATTTTCAAAAGCAAGGTTACGAGAAACAAAGAATTAATTAACAACGGCCTCATAGTACACGGCGCACTACAAACAAGTTTTATAAAGGGCTGCCAGGATTTCTAGCTTTACCAAGAAGAATTGTATCCTGCATCTACCTCTTTTCTGAAGTAACAAAGAAATATTTGCAATGGGATGACACAGCTGGCATGTTTTATGCTGAACTAATATGTCTCGTGCTCGCCATGGATGTAGAGAATGACCGTATGGTGAACATGGTGAGCATTGTCTGGAAAGACCGTACCGTTTGTTGACAAATAAATTAAAAGTCTATGTTTTCGGTACAGAGAGTCTATGTTTTCGGTACAGACTAGAAGGCATTTCATGACTAGATTAGTTTTGGCATTCGGTTTCTATACAGTATAATGCTGGGGGAAAAAATGCAGTAAAATTGGTTGCTAATTGGTCACACTAGGATATATAATATGATAACTAAAACAAAGTCCAGAATTCAATGTGAACCTAGAACACGATGAAGAACAGAACCAGCCAGAACTCAATAAAGAGTGAAAGAAACCTACCTTCTCGGACTTTCAACAGACTTTCAAAATATGTCGCTCCAAATGTGAACAGATCTTGTGGTTGGCTTCTCAAAACCTCTCTTGCCAAGCCCTCCAAAATATTCTGAAAGCCTTTTGGAACTCTAAGCTTTGTGTTGGAGAATGGAACTGCCATTTTGTCTGAATATCTGTTGGTATGAAAGTCAGCAGAAATAAACTATCAGATGGAATGAATGATTGTAAAATTTACCGTACTGCAATGTGTATTTTGTTTAGCCTGCCAGTCGATACCCGCATGTGTCACGGCTACCATAGCAACCAGGGCAGAGGTCAAATCCAAGGACGCACCTGCTTATCACATTTTTCATTAAATATTAATCTCATCCATATTACGTTTACGATCAGCAATATAATATCAACACTTTTCTGATTCAGCTATATAAAGTGCAATTGTGAAGGTTATTAGAATATTAATCACAAAATTATTAAGTAAATCCGATGTGTTGTTGTTGTTAGGGTTCGGATACGTCCTTGACCTTGCAGCTGTCAAACAGTGCGAAACGACAAGCGACTGTTCTCAAATAAACGACAACATTTTGTCGGCTTTTAACAATGATTTCAACATAAAAAATATTTAAATTCCTTACAGTTGTGATGATCTACCGTCAGTTCGATGATTTGTCCTAAGAAACCTCAAGATCAACTCCACGTTTCATCTTTCGTTGCTTCCCGCGAAAATCTCCTCTCGGCATCTCATCCCGCAGTCAAAGTCAAACAAAATATTAATGAAATACAATTTGACCATTATTCCATACTACAGATCATGGAAAAATCATAAATTAATTTCCTATTAATTAAAGTAATTTCTATTTACAGCCCGTATGCATCCAGCATGGGTTTGTTTACATCCATGAAACACGTGGCGGGTGAGCTGTCAGATACAACAATGAATGACCGGTGGGTCTACAAAACCAAATCTGCCCAGGTCCAAACTGATAGCAAAAGGGTGGGAAGGGGACATCCATCTCACAGTGCACTTGTGCACACCTTGCTGTGTGAGTAATTTAATGTGATCACATTTAATCTGGGTTGTATATCAACTGACCTCTCCACCAAAATCAATATTACACCATTAATGAAGATGCAAAATAAATTTAAATGGGAAATTTTTGGAAATAATTAGTTCTCTTAATTATTCCTGTTTTTTTCTTCTACTCTCTGAAGCTATCACAAAATTGAGCACAATTTAATACCTGAAAGCAAGAGCCTAAAGTGAGATGGAATGCTTAAAATGAAGCCTGGAATTTTGATTTGAGGCAGAAGGGGGTTGAAGTGAGAAAATGTAATTTAACGTCACTTTCAACAATATTTCGAAGGGGGTTGGATTTCCCTAGCATGATACAGTATAGTCCAGAAGAAAATTGTGTTGTGAAATTAGATGTTTCACTTCAATTAACTAGGCCTGTGTTCTACAGATAATTGACTTGCATTCGCGACAGGTTTTGTGCAAAGCACCGAGAATTCCTCAGTTCACTATCAACAATATTTCAGTCATATCACAATGTTTGGGTTGAATATCTTGTCATACCTGGGACCCCTTGGGTGGGCGTGTGAGTGAATATGATTTAATGTCGCTTTGGACCTATTTCTTTTTACACCAGGGACCCCATGGGTGAGATCCTATTCTCATTTACCCCAGAAACTTCATTGGTGCCCCAGTTTAGTCACCTCTTACAACAATCTGTCTGAGGAGCTGAGGCCCTTATTTCTTTCCATGACCTCATGCACATAACACTCTATTCCCATCATGCAGGAATGTTCCATCAGGTGTGGGATAGTCTACTTCGAGTATCAAATCCTGGGGCAGAACGGTCTTCAGCCTCGGCGACACTTCGAACTAAATCAATCCAATTGAAGTCGACATCGGAGGGGCATGCATGGTAAAGTGGTGGGCATGTGCATGTCACCAGCGCAGTGCAGTCAGTTTGAATTGAATGAGCCGGTCAATGGAGTTGCGCCACCCAAAGAAAATGCTTCAAGTTTGAATTGGTTATATTTGGTCTGATTTGGGGTCAGTCTAGACTAAAAGAACACTGCATGATGCACAGTGTCAGAGCCTAGATATTCTATCCCAGGATTTAATTCTCAGAGTAGGGATAGTCGGTTATATCGTCACTGATCCTCAGAGTAGGGATAGTCGGTTATATCGTCACTGATCCTCAGAGTAGGGATAGTCGGTTATATCGTCACATATGTAATCTGTCGGATGTGATATTCTATGACTATCATATGTGAATGTTTTACCATATATGCTTGATATTCCCTCATAATTTGGATATCTCATCACATATATTCTGTCAGTTGTGAGATGTTCTGTCACATGTGACATGCTCCATCATTCATGAGGCATTCGGTCATATGTAGGAAGAGTCAGTGAGTGAGTGAATATGATTTAACGTCGCTTTCAACAATGTTTCATGACGTTTGGGTTATCATTTCTTTTCGACTGGGGTCACTGTCCTATTCCTATTCACACCCGGAAACCCTACGGGTGATCTGAAGAGCGGAGGCCTTAATTCTTTCCATGACCTGGGGTGTGCACAGTGACACCGAGGTCAATCAATGGAAGTCCACAGGGTCATAGGTCCTATGTAGGAAGATTTGTCCAGTTTGGGATGTCCTCCGGGTGTGAGATGTTCCACTATATGTGGGATGTTCTGTCCGGTGTGAAATGCTTTATCAGCTGTGGGATGTTTTATCATCTGTAGTTTGTTCCGGCATTTGTGGGATATTTCATAATTTGTGGTTTATTCCAGGGATGTTCCGGCATTTGTGGGCTGTTCCGTCATGTGTAGGATGTTCCGTTATGTGTGCAATTCCACTATTGGGAGATGTTCTGTCAGGCGAGTGAGTGAATAGGATTTAATGTCGCTTTCAGCAATATTCGATCATATCATGACATATCGGTCCTATTCCTTTTCACACCCAGGGTTCTATTCGTATTTACATCCAGAATTCCCACGGTTGACCCAGTCAGTCACCTCTTACAACAAGCTGTCTGAGGAGCTGAGGATTTTATTTCTTCCCATGACTTCCCAACACCACCCCAGGTAAGTCCCAAAGTCCCATGGGTTTATTCTATAACAAACTTTGGGATTATTCATCATATGTTCAGTCATATGTAGGAAGATTTGTCAGGTGTGAGATGCTGTATCATGTGTGGGATATTTCGTCATTTATGGGATGTTCTGGCATTTGTGGGATGATATTTCAGGTGTGGGATGGAATGTTCCATCACATGTGAAATATTCCAACATATGGTAGAATTTCCATCATGTGTGGGACATTTCTTCTGTGCAAGCTGGTCCATCCTATGTGGGTTGTTCCATCATATGTTCAGTAGTGCGAGGCATATTCCATTTGAGATTATTTGTGACGCAAAAGATGTGTTGGCTCATCCTTCATGTGTGTGATGTTCTGTCATGTGTGAGATAATTTGTCGGCGTGAGATTGAGAGGATCCCATATAACTTGATCATGGGATGAAAATTCTCACTTGAGAGAAGGAAAATACATCCCAACCATGCTGCCTGGTGAGTTTGGGATGTATTTTCCTTCTCAAGAGTGGGACTTTTCATCCCTATCAAGCTAATGTCAGATTCTTTTTCCCATATAATTTTTATCATTAATTCAATCAATATTTTACTCAAAATATCACCGACAATCTGAGAGAAACATTGCTGGAGTTCATCATGCCTGCCGCTTGTTTTTTGAGTGTCGCAATTGGCCAGACTTCATCGAACGTGTTCATCTCATATATATGTACATGGGATGACATATCCCAGCTGCTTTTATCTTAGAAGTTTCACATTATACTATGTGGAAAAGAATGTTCCATCACATGCGAAATGTTCCAACATATGATAGACATTCCATCATGTTGGCGTCATTCCTGCAGTTCAAGAAATGATGGTCCATTTTATGTGGGTTGTTCCATCAATGTGGTATATTCAGTCATGCAAGGGATATTCCATTTTGTGTGCAATTATTTGTACACAGAAGATGTTCCATCATGTATAAGATGTTCTACCTTCATGTGTTGGATGTTCCAGCATGTGTGGGATGTTCACACATGATGGTACATCCCACATATGATGGAACATCTCACACATGAACCACCCCCACCTGATGGAACATCCCACATATGATGGACTACTCACACAGGATGGCACAAACATGCTGGAACATCTCACACATGATGGGAAATCCCGCACATGGTGAAACCTCTGACATGTGATGGAACATCTCAAATGATGGAAAATCTCACACATGGAACATTCCACATTTGATTGAACATCTCACACAGGATGTGACATCTCGCACATGGACCATCCCGCACATGATGAAACCTTCCACATGATGGAACATCGCGCACATGATGGAACCTTGTACAAATGGACCATCCCATGGATGATGAAACATCTCACACAGAATGACACAAACATGCTGGAACATCTCACGCATGAGATATCTCACACATGATGGAACATCTGACATGTGATGGAACATCACAAATGATAGAAAATCTCACACATGATGAAACTTTTCCCACATGATGGGACATCTCATATACGATAGACTACTCACACAGGATGGCATATTTCACACATGATGGAACATCCCGCACATAACGGAACATCTCATGCATGATGGAACATCCCACACATGCTGGAACACCCCACACACGATGGAACATCCCACACATGATGGAACATCCCACACATGATGGAACACCCCACACACGATGGAACATCCCACATATGATGGAACATCCCACACATGATGGAACATCCCACACATGATGGAACACCCCACACATGATGGAACATCCCACACATGCTGGAACACCCCACACACGATGGAACATCCCACACACGATGGAAAATCCCACACAGGACGGAACATCCCACACATGATGGAACATCCCACACATGATGGAACATCACACACTTGAAGGAACATCACACACATGATGGAACACCCCACACATGGTGGAACACCCCACACACGATGGAACATCACACACTTGAAGGAACATCACACACATGATGGAACACCCCACACATGGTGGAACACCCCACACACGATGGAACATCCCAGACATGATGGAACATCCCACACATGATGGAACACCCCACACATGATGGAACATCCCACACATGGTGGAACATCACACATGGAACATCTCACACATGGTGGAACATCCCACACATGATGGAACACCCCACACACGATGGAACATCCCACACATGATGGAACATCACATGGAACATCTCACACATGGAACATCCCACACATGGAATATCCCACAAATAGAACATCTCACACATGATGGAACATCTCACACATGATGGAACATCCAACACATGATGGAACATCTCACACATGGAACACCCCACACATGATGGGACATCTCACACATGATGGAATATCTCACACATGATGGAACATCCCCAGATGATGGAACATCCGACACATGATGGGACATCTCACACATGGTGAGACATCCACACATGGTGGAACATCTCACACATGATGGGACATCCCACACATGAAGGGACATCCCACACATGAAGGAACATCCCACACATGCTGGAACACCCCACACATGATGGAACATCTCACACATGATGGGACATCCCACACATGATGGAACATCTCACAGATGATGGAACATCCCACACATGATGGAACATCCACACATGATGGAACATCTCACACATGATGGAACATCCCACACATGAAGGAACATCCCACACATGATGGAACATCCCACACATGATGGAACATCTCACAGATGATGGAACATCCCACACATGATGGAACATCCACACATGATGGAACATCTCACACATGATGGAACATCCCACACATGAAGGAACATCCCACACATGATGGAACATCCCACACATGATGGAACATCCACACATGATGGAACATCTCACACATGGTGGGACATCCCACACATGAAGGAACATCCCACACATGATGGAACATCCACACATGATGGAACATCTCACACATGATGGAACATCCCACACATGATGGGACATCCCACACATGATGGAACATCCACACATGGAGCACATGATGGAACATCCCACACATGATGGGACATCCCACACATGATGGAACATCCACACATGATGGAGCATCTCACACATGATGGGAACATCCCACACATGAAAGAACATCCCACACAAGATGGGACATCCACACATGGTGGACCATCCCACACATGATGGAACATATCACACCTGATGGAACATCCCAGACACGATGGGACATCCCACACATGATGGGATATCTCACATGAAGAAACATCCCACACATGATGGGACATCCCACACATGATGGAACATCCCACCCATGATGGAACATCTCACACATGATGGGATATCTCACACATGATTGGATATCTCACACATGATGAAACATCTCACACATGATGGGATATCTCACACATGATGGGATATCTCACACATGATGATCATCTCACACATGATGAAACAGTCCACATGACAGAACATCTCACCAGTGATGGAACATCACACATGAAATATCTCTCAATGGCCGATATGAAACATGGAAATATCTGAAATATGGTGGA